>JAOXNR010000028.1:18074920-18117001 GCA_028571225.1 Parsonsia alboflavescens
GGGGGGGGGGGGGGGGGGGGGGGGGGGGGGGGTATTTATTTGAGTTAAAAGAGACATTTCATGGCAAGGAAGAGACAGGGCCGTTGTGCATGGCAGCCCCACAGCAGCTGTTTCCAGACTGAATTACCAACCTAGCTGTTTCTGTTACTGCTTCTTCTACTTGTACTCGCCTAGAATACTGCAACACCTAAATACTCTCTCTGCCTTCACTTGAAGAAAAATAAAACCCATAATCAATCGATCGATCAAATCACTTCCAATTGCTTTCAACAATAAGGATATCATTCTCAATTTCATGTGGATTTCCTAGTTCTTTTTCAACTGTACAGGAATCATATCAAGAAAAGTGAGGTTAATAGCAATGTAGATTCATAGATTGCACTTTTTTCTTCTTTCATTTTTGTTTTGTTCTCCAAATTCATACACAGACAAACTCCATAGATATATTTTGCCATATGTGCTATTCGCTTTATTTTAGTTAATAATGAAAGGGTACACCCAATAAAGAAATATTTAATTTTTTATTTTTCAAAAATTAACTTTTTTCATTATTACTCTTATTACTTTCCTCGTGAAATTTTTTGTCTTGTTTACTTAACCGTTTTCCTTCCATTTAAAAATTTGTCCTGATTATTATTACACAACAAATTATTAAGGTGAAATATTGCTTCTAAACGTTATAAAGATCATTTCAAATAAATACTAATGAAACAAGAATGGCATGTCAATGATAAAACGTTTTTTGTCACACACAATTACACGTAAACCCTCAATATTTTATTACTCCTCTATATATTTTTCATAGTGTTGATCATATTTGTTAGATTTGATTAAAGGAAAAATTTAAATTAAACCTTTGTATATAATATCCCTTTTCTCAATATTGGTTCATCTTCAACCATGATCGATGCATCAAACTACACAGAGACTTCATGAACCTCTCTATTTAGTTCACTACCCTTATTGTTCCATTTGCAAAATTTTTGTTCTTTGTATGTATATTCTGATTCTTTATCCTGCGGGTACATGTGGATCTCTGCATTCTGCCTCATCTGTATCTAAGGTCATCAACTTGCCTTGTCCCTTATGTCCTTCTTTCTTTTCTCTCTCTCTCTCTCTCTCTCTCTCTCTCTCTCTCTCTATATATATATATATATATATATATATATATATATTCCTCTTTCTAGTCATGGCCTCTAAGTATTTTATCTTTCCATCTCTCTCCCTTTCTCATATGTAGCTTTATTTATTCTTTCTCATCAGATCTAACCTCCAAACATAGCTAGCTTTGTATGGTTCCTTCTCCTTGATGAAGATCATAAGTGCTCATCAACAACAGCCTTATTTAATCTTTCAACCTCATGCATGAAATCATTGAATTTTGAGAGCATCTTAAATTTGCCTCTGAGAAAGGAAACTGAAATAAGGCCCAACAAACTATATATTTTCTGTATCCTTTTCTTCACCTTTCTCTTGTGTCTCTCTGTTAGATAATTGTTTGTTTTCACATTTTCTGATGTCACCAGAAAATATGGCGGCAAAGGCATCGATCAAAGATGACAACAACAACAACAACAGTAGTTCCAGCAGCCGGAAATCGTCGGTAAGGCCTCAAGAACAAGCCCTCAAGTGTCCAAGGTGTGATTCCCAGAACACGAAGTTTTGTTACTATAACAATTACAGCCTCACGCAGCCTAGGCACTTTTGCAAGACGTGTAGAAGGTATTGGACTAAAGGAGGCGCCTTAAGGAACGTACCTATCGGAGGCGGTTGCCGGAAAAACAAGAAGATGAAGTCATCTTCCTCAAGGCTTTCTGGAGGGGATTCTAAAGACTCCAGTACATCATCAGATATTGGTGGATTGAAGTTCTTCCATGGCCTAACCCCGGCCATGGATTTTCAGTTAGGAGGGCTAAGTTTCCCTAGACTTCACCCATCGGCAGCGACAGCTCCTGGTCATCATGTCTACAATCAATTTTCTTTTGGAGAAATTTCACCTGGTCCTGCTGCAGCAATTGCTTCAACCGCAGGTCTCAGTCTGGATCCATCTGCTGCAAGTTCAGCCCCCCTTCTGGGTTTCAATTTCCCATTTTCGTCCGGGTTCATTGGGCCGGGAGTTCAAGAAATGGGCTCTGTCGATGCTAATAGTAATATTGCTTCATCTATAGAATCCTTGAGTTCTATCAACCAGGACCTGCACTGGAAGTTACAGCAGCAGAGATTGGCCATGTTTTGTGGGGGGGAAAATCAACAGAAAGAGAACAATAATGTTCCCGTACCATTTTCTCTTGATCACCATCATCATCCTGATCAGAATCAAATCCAGAAACCACAGACCATTTTGTTTCACAACTTGGAGACTTCTTCTAAACCTGAAGCCTATGGAGCGGACAATTCGAGAAAGGAAGGTGAAACCGAGTGGTTCTTTGGAGATTCTTATGGACCAGCAGTAGATTCAACTCCAACCAACTGCACCAGGAATGCAAATGAAAATGCAGTGAGCAGCTGGAATGGAATACAGCAGCAGGCCTGGAGCAATATGAATCAGTACACTTCACTGCCATAGCTAAGCAGAAATTCTGAGGTAGCTTCTAGGGTTCACCCAAAAGAACAGAAAAACTATACTAATATTACTTAATCTGTCTCTAGAGATGTTTCCCATATAATTTCTTGAGTTTTCTTGTAATACAAAGAGTGCAGAATGCAGATCAAGGGGATCATTACATATAGTTCTTCAGTTGCTAAATCTTTACTCTGCAGGTTTAACTAGTTCTGTGATGACAATGGTTTTTAGACCATATATCTTGTATTCTCTCCTGCAAAAGTTGTAGGAGCAGTAACATATTTCGCATTTCTGTTTATTTAATCTTAGGCATTAATAACATATTCTCTCTGATATTGTTTGTTCATGAAGAGTTTGATTGATGAGATCAGAATGTTTTAGAGTATAATTTTCATTTCATGATTAGGTAATTTTGCTGATTAATTACTTTTGGTTTGTTGATAGCACTTGCAATGCTGGTATAATATTTCTTCCTTGGCTGCATTAAATTTCTCTTGCTCATTAATTACTCCAATTCCAACCCTTTTAATTTCTTCTCCTCCATTCTTAAGCTTCAATCACTTTGGGATTGGTGACGAACTTTAATTTTTTTGCACAACCATTAATAAATGGAATTAATTGCTCATATATGTATCTTTGATTTGTTTTATGTTGAAGTCAGAAGATCAGAATTCTTCATTGTCCTAATGTCTCCCTCTATCAGGTAACTAAGTCTCAAGAGTCCTCAGCTACTGACAACATATGATAACATATGAAAGCTGAGAGAGCTTGCCAAAAGGCCCTGCTGCCTTCCTAGCTGTGTCCGCTGGTCCTCGATATGCTTTTAATCCAAAACCTGCAATTCTATTGTTTATATAATTTTTTTTAAAATTTTTTCACAGGCAATGCTTGAGACTTTTCATAATAATTAGTTGCAGGATGCCGTGGTATGATTTGTTGGTGTCTGAAAAAGTGGTGGCTTGAAAGTGAATTGAATGAACCACTGTTTCAATCAGAGAGAGAGAGAGAGTAAATAGCTTAGGGTTCGTTCTTTCGGCAATACAAATTAAAGTTCACTTTTATGAGTCTTGGTCCTCTTGGATAGTGAGGTCATTTAAATAATTGACGGTTGTTTCCAAAAAATAAAAAAAATAAAAAAAATCCTAATGTCTTATAATTTTAGCAAAATATATAATAATGCTATAGATTACATCTATATTTCGTTCAGGTGGAAATGATTGTATATTATTGAGCAAGTGAACACACATGTATAACATTTTTCTACAAATGCGCTTTTACTTGCCAGGGTTAATGATGAAGGAAACAAAGTTGCAGGGTTAACATTAAACACTGATAAATTTTTCTTAATTAATTAGTTTTCAAATGGCCCATTCACACAATTCCTTCAATCTTTGTAAAACAGTTCTCCATACAATTCACGGGTAAGTTAGATTTCGTCTCATTCAAATATGGTAAATCTCAGTCAAAGATTGCCTTTATGGTCAAAAAGAATACTCGAAAAAACTCCTCCATCTTTGCTCAAACTATTGGGCTGTCTAACTTGATATATATTGAATTATTTATTCATTCATGTCTATGCATGTCTCGTTTGTTCTCAATATGTTTATGTCTTTTTTTTCTTTTTCTTTTTGGTTCAAATGTTGGATGTTTAAGAAGACAAAAAGTTTCTGCTTTTATATACTAAGAAAAAAACAAAAAGAAGAAAAGCCACACCAGAAAAGAGAATTGGAACACCATTCTTCCGAATGGTAAACGAAAGAGAAAGGGTTAAATGATTCTGAAGCTTTTTTGAAGAGGTTGAGAGAGAGAGAGGGATGGCAGCTGATACAGGTCAGGAGAACTGGAAAAGCACGAGATCAGAGAGAGATGGGTAGGGGAAGAAGAGAGAGGGGGGGATGGCGTGATGAACGTGAAAGAAGTTTCGCTATTAGTCTTCAACTGTCCGTTTTTGGGCATTCGAGAAAGTCATGATCAGGGATGAACCGATCAATCCGATCCCGCAATATCCATCCATGACATGACATGATGATGGCCAGTTCTTATCGTATCTCTCTCTCTCTCATTATATATGATTCTAGAGAGAGAAGGAGAACCATCTAATCTAATTCGTCAATTGTTTTCCCATTAATTTTCACTCAGTAACCGCGTCAACTTCCTTCCACGTATCCCTTAATTCGATGGTATCATCTTCAACTTGCCTTTCTTTCTTTCTTGATTTTGTTTGGTGGGAAGGGAAAGATGAGGCGGATGGAGAGGGAGAATAGGGAATTCCTTATTTATTATCTTTATTTAATTATTATTAGAAATATTAAAGTTAAGAGTGAGGTTAATGAATTCGTTTTGTCATGTGATGTATCCATTTTTATTTTATCCAATTAATGGTAACATATTAAGGAACTCTTATGATATGAATTTACTTTACTATATTTTTATTTTTATTTAATGTAGTAAGTGGTAGTGTACATGATATAATTAGTGATTTACTGGGATGTAAATTCCTCGTTAAATTTAAGGAGTTAGGGGGTAGATATTTCCTAAAAATTTAAATTCAAAATAAATTTATTTTATCAGAATTAATAGACATCGAATTTTGAACCTAAAACTAAGAACAGACAACACCAAACATGACCTATTAATTGTCTATGATTTTTTTCTTTTTTTTTAAACTGTCATTCTAAGAGTCTTTAAGATTTTACATTCTTTGAATTATATCAGTAATCGTTAAAGAAAAAAAAAAACTTTATGACAAGTCAATTAGAGTTTGAAGATGACATTTATACAGAGAGGGATCCAGTGCATTTGGACCTTCAAAGGACAATCAAACTCACACCTGAGGGATTCGCATCAGATTAATTAATTAGAGTTTTAAACATCCAAACCAAAGACCTTTGAGCCAATACTCATGGTTTAAAAGGTTGCACTCAATTAATTTTATATATTTTTTTCAACGAATGACTACTTTCCTGTGTATTTCATTCGTTTTGGATGATGGGAAATGTCTTAGTTTGGAATTAATTTTTTGGATGAATAAAAATAAAACAAAGTGTAGCATCGAACAGAAAAATCAATCTAATTTGGATTTGATGTAATTCAAATACAGCTCACATTACCATTCAAATACAACTCACATTACTATTCAAATACAACTCAAATTAGATTTGATCTAATTTGGATTTAATAAATCTAAATTGTCTAATTATTTGTCATAGATTAAAAAAAATGCAAAAAAAATTATTTAATATTATGTCTTAATTTAGTGCCAGAGAAGGGAAAAATTAAGGTATTTTGTTTTATGCTCCGGATCCATCCCTATAATTATAGGTTGCTTGACCTTACATTTTTTAAAATTCAAAAAAAAAAAAAAAAAAACTCTGTAATTAATTCGAATAGAAACAACTTAATAACTAGTGACGTATATAATCAGTCGCGATATATAGCTGAACATTGACAGGTTAGGGGTTGCTAATCCTTCATTAATTTAATGAGGGCCATTTAAATTTGTTACGTATATACCGAAAGCATTATCCATTGCGCTACTGGTTGGTAGATTAATTCAGTACAGTAGAGATATCTGTTAGATCAAGTCCTAAAATTAGGGTTTTTACAATAAACTGGATTTTCTTGAAATGGAAATGCAATATGGTTGAATTCAATTGTATCACAGACCAAGAAGGAAGGCAAAAGCTGTTGAGAATTAGAGATATTCACGCGGCAGAAACCCTGGAAGGGGAAAAAGAAATGTAACACCTATTTCTATAATAACATTTAGTTACTGTGCTGCGTTGTTCATTTTTTTGCCCAAGAATAATGTGTACATTTAGAGATACTTCTTAATAATGTACTGTTTCTTATCCATATATGTTGGGAATCCCACCCTTTGTAAAGGCAAATATGAACTTGGATAGTCCTCCTTCTTGATCTAGCTTTTGGGGTTGAGTTTAACCTAAATCCATTTTTAATAATATAAAAGGTTAAATTAATGTTAATTACATATAAAATAATACAAAAAATTGCATGTTTGTTTTTCAACGAAGGCAAATTCAGAGGAAAGTTTTTGACTTAAATTGTTTTTAACATATTAACATCAATTTTTTTTAATTAAATTTTAACTAATTTAAAAAAATGAAATATTCAATTTCTAACAATTCAACATAGAAATAGAGATATAATTTAGAAAGAAAGTATTTTAAAAGATTTAAAATATCTTCTAACATAATGCAATTAATAGGATATATCTCAATCAACAAATTAATGAACAATTATCAACAAAAATCTCTAGCTAATTGAAAAGATCTTTAGATTAAGACTGCCAAGAGTTGAAAAGGAGAATTTTTGAGGAGTATGCATGGTTGCTAAGTTAGAAACTATGATATGGTTAAACATGAAAGAAGTGTCTAATTCTACCTACCCTCATTTCTTTTCAAAAGAAAAATGAATGTGGGCAATTCAATTCAATTCAAAATGCAACTTTATTTCCGTGCTGAAATTTTTTTTGGGTAAATGACATTGACAAATGACAATGCATAAAAGTGCTGTTGAAATGGCCCCCTCCGGCCGGTGTGTCTATCCATTTATCTAATTGTAAAAGGACAAGACCACTACCAGTTAGAACTACAGTTTCAAGAAGGAAAAGAAAACTGAGGTAAGGGAAGCGAGACAATGAATATCCCATTCGTGAACTGGTTGTGCCCAAACTGAGCAAAGCAAGGAATCTCTATCTCTTCATGTTGTCCATTTCCCTAATCCAAAAAACATCATGACATGGCATCGCATGTCTCTCTGTTATAAACGTTTTCACATATCTTTCTTTCTTCTATACATGTATGCTCATATGAATGTTACTCATGCAATCTTTTCCTCTTCTTAAACAAGCTACTTCACGAGCCGTTAACTCGTGTCCATTCGTACTGTCAATATCATGAGAATAAATAAATCACGGGATATTGATTATTTAATCAGAATTTACTATTGATGAAACTCGTGTCCATTCGTACTCTCAATATTATGAGAATAAATAAATCATGGGATATTAATTATTTAATCAGAATTTACTATTGATGGAAAATATAGAGAGACTTTAATCTTATTTAAATTTGATATACAAATTCATGTTGAACAAACTTTTATGTGAAAAGGATTATATATATATATATATAATCGAAAAGTAATTGAATTATGTTTTAGAAAAATAATTTACCCTAGTATATTACTATAATAGTGTCATTTCTAATTATCTCCTTTATAGATAAATAAATAAATGGCGGTAGGGAGGGTATTATGATCAGGGGCTCCTCAGAACGAGAAAAATACAGAAGGTGATCGTCATCCAGTTCGGCATCTATAATAGAATAGGTGTAGCAGAGCAAGCCAAGATAGCCCACGCCTTTGAGCAAACCTTCTTCTTCTCTTCATCATCATTACTATTTTAGCCTTTAGCATGGAAGTCTTAACTAATACTACGTACTACTCCTACTCCACTTTATCTCTTTCTTCCAAAGAAAACAATATTGTCACTCTGTCACCAATAACCGTCCAATATCTCAAGAGCACTTGGATTATTAATTAATAAGGGTTGAATTTTTTCTTCTTTTTTTTTTTTTTTAATCTAGATCGATTAAATGTTTACTTTTAAAATTAGTTAAAATTTTATTAAAAATTTGATATTATTGCTACTCTAAAATTTAATGAAAGTAAAGAATTTTTTAAAAAATTTATAAAAGTCAAAACAAAATATTAAATTTTGGATGAAACGGCTTTGAACATTCTCTATTTTCCATGTAAACGTAAGTAATGGATGAATCACAAAAAATTTATTTACCTTGAATTTATTGTCATAAATTCAGATACATTGAGTTTATTGTATCGTGAATGTTATACTACCTCCATTTCAAAATATAAGTCGTTAACTGTCATTTTTACATGTATAAAAGACTCTTAAATATAACTATGTTAAGTCAAAAATGCTCATTTTTTGTCCCCAATAATTACAATTCTCTTTCTTTATAATAAATAAAAGATAATATTAATGGAGGGCAAGAATGAAAAAAATATCATAATTATACCTTGATAATAGCAAAATGACTTATATTATAAGATAAAGAAAAAAGCCTAAAAAGACTTATATTGTGAGATAAAGGAAGTAGTGATTATTACTACTATGTTTATTCATTTGACTAAGTGATACATAATTAATGCTTATTTGTGATCGTTATGTTTTTCTATTCTTCACTTTTGACTAAGTAATAATTAATTAATGCTTGTTTTTGCAATGTTGTTTATAAGCAAGTGATGGTTACTTAAGATGGTTAATAATGATTATGTTTTTTGACCTATTGTGACTAGCACTCCAATGAAGCCCTAAATGGTTGCACACTCAATTGACCAATTATCATATGAATATATGCAAAATAGCGTTTCTCATCTTTTAAATTTGACATTTTAATCATAAAAAATTTCTTAATTCTATCTTCTTCTTTTTAAATCTCTTCACGTATTCTCAAGTAGCCTCTTCGATCCATTTGACCTGAATATTAGATTTTTAGACAAGTCAACGTTGCATCACTTTTCTTAGTCAAGCACCATGGGCAAATTGATATTCCATTGTTCAAATTAATTTTTTTCCTTTTCCCCTCTATCACCGTTGAATTTGGTTTCGCCTATTCCAATCCCACGAAACTGCAACATCGCCAACAATCGCCACAATTACCTTTGCTAGATTATATCCTATGTAAGCACCATTGTCGGATTTCACACTAGCATCGTCGGTAGTGCAACTGTAGCTATTCCTCCAACTAGCTTGATTTCCAATACCGGTACTTGGAGAGAGCGGGGGTATCATCATTCCCTTCCAAGGAGAAATGAGATGAAAATTTTCTTGACAGTTGAGATTTCGCGAGTAATCTCGCTTGCTTGGAGGAGTGAAAAACCCTCCAATTGATTAGCCTACGTTGCCTGGACGAAGAATATTGGATCCCACTTTTGAAAGAGAGAATCAGAATTGGCTTTCTTCCCCGACCCCTATCCTTTACCCCAGATTTGTTAGATGGCGATTTGAAATGAGAGTCTGCAGATGCAAGACACGTATCAGGGAGAAAAATTCAAATAAATAGAGAAGTTAAAGGATCGATATGAATATGGCGACATCAGTGAAGACGGTTATAAGCAAATACTGATTAATCCTACAAGCGCGACGTGACACCCAAAGAGGAGCTGCTTTCATCCACCGCATGAGAAAAGTTTGCATCCGATTTTGTAATCTTTGCTTAAACAAAAGTTTGAAATATACACCGTGCAATTTAATCCCCAACGCTCGGCATTTCCCTGTCCTTTGGCAGTCCCTTCCCCAAGTAAAAAGCAACTTGAACCTAGATACGGGAAACAAAAACAATTTCCAGCCCTCCCCAGACTTGGATTTGAATTATAATAATTTGATCAGTAAAATACCAAATTTACCCTGATGTTTGATTAAGAAAAGTGATGCAATGTTGAATTGACCTAAAATCAAATATTCAGGTCAAAAAGGATTGAAGAGACTGTTTGAAACTTAAAAAGAAGAAAATAGACCTAAGAAATTTTTGTGATTAAAATGTCAAACTTTAAGGGATGAAAAAGGCTGTTTTACCTATGAATATAAGAAATTAGAGGTCAAAATGAAATGTTGAGATCATATAAAATGAAAAGACTTTCAACTTCTATTTTTCTTTTCCTTTTCTCGTTAGGTTGTAAAAGTCCATATGAGTGAAATTTCAAGTGAATGAGAAGTCAAATTTATGGGCATGTTTGGATCGATTTTAAAAAAAAAAATGTCCATATGTTCTTTTTTTAAATATATATATATATATTTAAATTAAAACAATTCAATTTTCACACCACTTTAAAAAAAATTGTTGAAAATAGTAAAAAAAATGAATAGAAAATTAGAGAAAAATATAGAAAATGATATACAAACCAAACATACAAATGGCAAACTCAGTATTAATATTCATTACAGTCCAAAATGAAAACAAAATAACTAAACAAACGGTTTTGGACACTCCCAAATGGAATACAGATTAATCATATTCAATACAAAGAGGAGTAACTGATTCTTCTACACTCCCAAATGAAATACTTCCAACTTCAAGAAAGTTTGAATTAGCTTTGGATATTTTTTGCTTAATCTCCTCATCTTCATCTAAATCAAAAGAATAAGGGAAAAAAAAACAATCAATTAACATTATGTTAGTAAGTACTAAAAAAATAACAATTTTCAATAATTTTTTTTAAAAAATAATATCTCTATAATTTTCAATCAAAATAGATAATAAAAAATTATAAAATAAAATTTATATATTATTTAATATCTTTGGTCCCAAGGGCTGACCTGGTCTGACCCTTTCTCAATTCTTATTAGCCCTTTAGAATCGGGCTAAAAAGCCCTTATTGTTTCTTGAGGTCAAGATTTTTAAACCTATCCCTTCAAAATTGTAGGGTAGGGTCGAGCCGGTCCAAGGGCCCGACCCCAATTGACATCTCTAACCTTCAGAGATTAATTGAGTAGGGGGTAAAAAATTAAGAGCGAGAGAGAGGAAGGAAAATGGTTAAAATAAGAAGAAAAACTTAAAAACAAGAAACGGAAGTGAAAATTAGCCGAAAAAGGTCAATGAATATGGTATGAAAATTATAGTTTTTTTTAAAGTTATTTTTTGTATACAAAAAAAATAAGTCAAATTTTGACTTCTTTTTTTTTAGTTTATGTTTTTTTTTTTTTTCCTAAAGTTCAAACAAACACCATTTTTTTTTTTCATATAAGTGCTTATTTTAAAAATTTAAGTTTTTAATTTTTAATGTTTAAGTTAAGCCAATCCAAAAATCCTCTAAATTCTCTCTCTCTCTCCCCCCGCTCTCTCTCTCTCTTTATATATAAATATATTTTACATATATATATATTTATATATATACATACATACAGTTCTTCTATAAGGTGCGATGCTGCACAAATTTTTGGTGTGAGACAATGACAAAAAAATGAAAACAACGTCATTTCAATTTGGATATTTTTTATTAAAAAAAATTTTTTAAAAATAATAATAAATCTTAAAACTGAAGGAACAGAATGGGGTCTAGAGAGATTGAGAGACTTGAGAGCATAGTCATCCCCGTCGGGTAGACGTTTAGAAGCAAGGGATGGACTCGACTGATGAAATGAGATGATTAGCCAACACTTGATGATAGTGATTTTTTGGATTGGACTCGACTGAAGTGGATTTGGGTTTGGAATAGATCTAAGCTATAGGTGGTGGAAGGGGTTTGGGTTTGGTTACGGCAATAGGTGGTGGTCGTAGACAGTGGCGATGGTAGATCTACCATGGTGTAGGAGACGGTGCATTGATGGGTTTGGTGGAAGGGGTTTGGGTTTGGTTACGGCAATAGGTGGTGGTCGTAGACAGTGGCGATGGTAGATCTGCCATGGTGTAGGAGACGGTGCATTGATGGGTTTGGTGGAAAATGTCTGGTTCTGGTTTGCCATCAACAACGACCTCTTTGGACTTGCTTTGTGGCTTGCCTAAGCTCCGATTGTTTGTTGGTTTGTTACTGCAAGCTTCGTCTTTGCTGCAATTTTTTTATTATTATTGAAACGAAACGAAGTTGTTTCCATATTTCCATCATTGTCGCACACCAAATGTCTGTGCAGCGTCGCACCTTATAGAAGAATTGTGTGTTTGTATCTATATATATATATATATATATGTGTGTGTGTGTGTGTGTGTGTGTGTGTGTATTTATATAGAGGAAGGTTGTGGTGTGCACCGTCGCACACTGCTCCTATGTGCGCCATCAAAAATGATATCATTTAAAAAAAAATTTGTCAAGAAGAAGAGGCAGCGAACAGTTCTTCTTTGTCGCTGCAGGCTAAAGTGGCACGGCAAAGCACTTACTTTTGCTGCCAGCCTTGAACTTGAAGTGGATCTCCTATCTATATTCGACAGCTTGAAGAGGATTGATTTCTAAAGAGAAATTGTCATTGAAAGAGATTCCTTCGCTCAAGAACTAGACCCAAGGGATTGTGCCTACCAGTCAAGACAGGAAGGTGGGTTTGAAACCAAACCCGCAAGGGCCGTTCTTGTCATTCAGCTGTATTGGCTCCAACCTTCTTTGCAAATCCTAACCCAACCCAGAATTGAGTTTATAACCACTGTTCAATGTTACCTTAGCAACCATCATGCTATTGGCGGAAATCTTGGGTGGATTTGAGATGGTTATGGTGTAGGAGATGGCGGATTTGGGTTGGGTGGCCGGTGCAGTTGGCATGACAATTTTTTTTTTTAAATGACTTCATTTTGGCGTTGTCGCACACAATTCCCATGTACAAAGGCACACACCACAGTCTTCCCCTCTCTCTCTCTCTCTCTATATATATATATATATGCTGCTACGTGTGACTCTTTTTTTTTTTTTTTTTTTTTGGATACTCGTGAGTGAAATGACGCCGTGTCTCCTTGGTTTTGAAAAGAAAAAAAAATTGCCACCGCACCAACAATGCGGGGGTAGAAAAGGGAAGGGGTTGTAAGGGATGATGAGAACATAGTCGAGGAATGGTAGCTGCAGATCGGAGGTGCGAGGAATGGTGCAAATCTAGGGCATGCCGGAGATGCAAGTGGTGGGTTTTGCAAAGGGATGGTCCTAGGTTGTTGTAGAGAAACTTTGGTGGTGGTGGTGGTGGTGTGAGGGGTGTGTCGGTGGTTTGATGGGGTGCTGTGCTTCTGAGGTCTCGTTTCTGGTTTTGGTGGCTGGTCTAGCTGTTCACAGGGCTCTGTAATTTTTTTTTTTTTCAAAACCAAGGCGAAAAAACATTGTTTCACTTGCGAGTTTTTAGAAAAAAATAATCACACACAATGGCATTTCTCTGTCTCTCTCTCTCTATATATATACACACACGTAAATGCTATAAAGTGTTACGAAGCACTTCTTCAATTAAGTCTCTAATAGTCAAAGTTAACAGTCAGTTATCTTTTTTAAAAATAAAATTTAATCAAGTATCTTATATACTTGATTAAATTTAATCAACGGCATTTCTCTATCTCTCTCTCTATATATACACACACGCAATGCTATAGAGCGTTACGAAGCATTCCTTCGATTAAGTCTCTAATAGTCAAAGTAAACGGTTAGTTATCTTTTTTAAAAATAAAATTTAATCAAGTATCTTAGTTTTAGTTTATAAAAAGTATTTGAAAAAAAAAATTATATAAGAATTTATTTTTTCTTAATAGCTGACCGTTAAGAGATTTAATTGGAGCACTCCATCGTAGCATAGCATTACTGTATATATTTATGGAGTGCTCCAATTAAGTTTCTAAAGGTCAAAATTAAGGATCAGCCATTAAGAAAAACTAAATTTTCGATAAAAATTATTTTTGCAAATACTTTTTATAAACTAAACCCTATTAAAAGAGTATAAACTAAACCCTAGAGGTACTTGATTAAATTTTATTATATTTTTTGAAAAAAAAGACAGTTTACTATAAACTTTAACCATTAGAAACTTAACTGACGTATTTCATAAGATGTGCTAGTGCTCCGTATTACTCTATTTCATTTTCCTATGTCTATAATGTTTTTTTATTGAGTTTTTTATTAACATCACTAAAATTTTCAAAGGGATTTACCTCACGTCAGGCCATCTACAAATCAAATGAAAGATTTGTTTCAACACACTCTTAAATGACTGTAAAACAATTTCATAACAATCATCCTAATTTACTTTGAGTACATTCATCATATTATACATTGACTGGGTCAACATGATGTTGCAACAATGTAAACTCGGTACACCTGAGTGAGAAGAAAGAATGCATGGCAAATGCTGTATAAAAGTGATACACCTTTCGGATTTACATCAGGAGTTTGTACATTCATATACTACATTGAAATAAGACTTGGATTCTGACCCAAAAAGGTGCAGTATCATTTGACTAAGTGTTGGTAAAGAAAAAGACGACAGGAATCAAGTTCTATCTTGACCACATTCTCTTCTTGGTTTCCCTCTCTTTAACTGGATCTCTGATAGTTTTGCTATGAATGCCGGTGGGCCTTTGGGCAGCCATGGCTGGTTTAGTGGTGGTGGTGGTTCTTGATATCCTTGCAGATGGCTTTGGGGGATCAGATTGTCTGCCCCTTCTATCAATGGTTATAGTTGGTAGAGCAGCATTGTTTTCTGCATCTCCATTCCTGGATAGCCTCTTTCTTCTGGCAATTGGAAGAGATTCATCCTTTGGCAAAGCAGAACTCTGACTCACTTGCCGGTTTAATGAATTGGAACTCCTTAGAGTACGACGTTCAGACTCGTTCATTACTTCTTCTCTCATGAATCGTTTGGCTTCTAGAGGGGTGCATCTTGACGAAGCAGTAGTGTTGTCTAGATTAGTGGTGCATGCCAATTGTTGTTCTTGCTCCTTCAGCTTTTCTTGAAGTTCCTTTATCTGAAATTGCAGAAGGATTTGCTTTAAAACAAGTGAAGAACTATATAATACCATGTACCACCCAAACAGTTCGTTACAGAAGCTCATCAGGTGAAAAGCTTTTGAATGCATATATGAACCAATTTGGCAGAGTACGGAAAAAAAAAAGAGCAAAGCAAACACCTTTTGCCGAAGTAAATTAGTCTGTGAATCCTGCTCCTTCCCTTTCAATTTTGCCTCAAGCTCTTGTACCTGAAAGATGAGAGAAAATAATCTATTTTATACTTCTAAGGAAACGCAAATGAATTTGGAAGCATCAATTCTGCTGAACATTGTATCCACTACCTTGTGTTGAAGAATGATAGCCTGAGACTCAGATTCTTCCATTTGCCCTTTTAGTCTGATTTCAAGATCCTTAACCTGCATGACATTGTAAGAAAGATAAACAGTTAAATTTAACACAACATCAGAAACCATTTTTCGTAAGTAATATATTAGAAACACATTACAGAACCTTCTTTTCATAGGCTGCAGCCTCAAACTGCCCTTGCTCCCTTAACTTTTTCTCTAACTCTACGGCCTTCAATAGACAAGAGATGTTTTCAGATTCGGAAGGTCTGAAAAGATATTTAAATATAGGTAGGATGAATCAATAATAAATTGATAAACTGAAGCTGGGAAAATCACAAACAAAAGATGACCTTCTCTTGAAGACTAGAGCAAGTTTCTTCTCTTGCCTTCAGTCTGTCTTCAAGATTTGAAACTTGTTTTTCTGACTGCCTGTGCAAGAAAGCCTTGGACTCAAGCTGATTTTCCAGTTCTTTTATTTTATCCTGTTGGTTCTTGAATGAACTGTCCTTCCCTCTAGCCTTACTTTCTAAGTTTTGAAGGCTTTCTTCCAGCTTCCTAATTGACTCTTCCTTAGTTCGACATTCCTGCTTTGCCTTATCTACCTGCAGTGAATAACATGATCAAGGAATACATAATTAAGGTAAAAATGTTTGGAATATAACAGAAAGTAACATAGTGAATTAACACAGCGATGATCAATGGTTCAAGGCAAAACAATACCATCAGTTTCATTTTCTGGAGCTCAGTGGTATCGATTTGCTTTCTTGCAGGACCCAACTCAATCCCTCTAACCCGTGAAGCAAAATTTAACGAACTTAGAGTTTCACTAAGATCTTTCTCTGAAGGACTTATTTGCACAAACATCAGAGTCTTGGAATCACCACCTGCAAAAGAATAAGAGCATGCATCATAAGGGAGATTCATCCTAATAGCAGAATTTCAAGGATATACAGAAATATGAGATCCTAGTAAACAAAAATTTCTGTCAAATTTTTACCCAGGGAATCTTGGAGCAAATGTGTCAACTTGGAGTTCCTGCAAATAGATGAAAAATAGAAATCAGTCAATATTGTGCCCCCAAAGAGTAGTCTCTTCACACAAAAATATAGACAAACACCTGTATGGAATATGGCTGCTTTTATTTGCTAAGGCAGATATCACATCTCCAAGAGCTGAAAGAGATCTGTTGATGTTTTGAGCTTCCTTGAGCCTGTCACCTTGGACATCAGTCTTTGCAATCCTCTCACTGCCTGCCAAATCCACAAGCCAGAGCTTGCTCTTGGTGCATTCTCCCTTTATCAAGTTCTTTGCTTTCACCATTACACAAAGCATGCTAAATCCAGTGCCAAAAAGAACTTGATGAGAATCTTTACTCTTCATAAATTGTAAAGGCTCAAAGAAAAAAGGTTAGAGACTCATTCATTACCAGTGAGAACGGCTGCTGTGCTCATTCACATTGTTCGATCCAACAGCCCTTGCACTGCTTCCTGCCTGCAGCACATTCCATACTTCCTTTATGTTCTGAACTTCTGCTTCAACTATCCCAGGTATGTGATGACAACCTTCAGATGCTTGCTTTATCTCCAACCTAGAATAGCCAAAGAAGCATGAGCTTAATCTTAGGTCCTCTAGGCAGGAATGCATTTTTGCATGTGTATAAAGAAATAATTATTCTCTGCCAACATTGAACAAAAAGTGTATAAATTCATATTATGCATTCATAACTGAGCAACAGATATTAAGTTACTTCTTTGATGAAGATGATGATGATGTGGCCAACAGGTCCCTTATTTGTTCATTGTAGACTTCAAGCACACTGACTGAAATGCTATAGACAAAATTTTCACTTCGCTCATTGGCAATCTTGAACAATTCTTCAAGAGTTCTGAAGTTGACACCCCTGTTCCCCTCTGTTCCCTCCATTGTAAATGTCTTGCCTGTTCCTGTTTGCCCATAAGCAAATATGCAAACATTGTAGCCATCTAATACTGAAATCACCATGGGTGAAGCATCCGCAAAGACATCAACTGTTACAAAAAGAAAAAAAAAAGGGTGTAAGCAAACTGAATAAAAATGACATTGTGTACTGCTGAGAAGATATACATATAGTATTCATCACAAGAAAATCCAAATATGGAGCTCCTTTACCTTGATCATCTTTAGGAGCGTAAACACGGTCAAACTTGAAAGTTTTCTTTGTGGAGCCGCTGTTCAGGATTGCAAGTTCTCCGTCATTGGCTGCATCAAAATCCACTACTGTCGAACACCCTGCTAAGGCCTCTGCCTTACTTAATGGACGGCAGCGACAGAATACTCTGATATTTCCTGGTGTAGAATGACAGAAATGAGTAACAAAGCAAAAATAATGAAAAAAACTCTAGGAATTTAAGTCTAATCAGAAGATACTGAGGATATAAAAATGAATGAAGAGGATTAAGCAGAACCTTTTGCCTCCTGAACTTGATTATATAGCTTTCTTCTCTTCACTTGTTCTTCATTATACTTCATTTTGAGATCCTCACACTGCTCAACTGCAGAGTAAATGATACAGATCAGTAACTGCAAGTTTACCCAACCATTGAACAGTGCTTATAAAAAGCTTACCAAGAGCCTTAACTGCAAAGATCATCTTATTCAACTCAGGAATTGAATCTGCACACTCATGAGCCTCTTGAGAAAGCTGAATATGCTCTTTTTTCATCATCTATATGGTTAACATCGAAAAATATACAATCAGATGACTTAAGAAAGACTTCTAATAGAGAAATTGTACTATGTTATTAACAGAAACTCCACTGTATACCTGAACCTTTTGCTCCAACTCATTAACTGCCATGACCCAGAATTTCTTGTTATTCTCATACCTACTTGAAACATCCTTCAATTTCTCAGCTTGCTTTTCTAATGTTTGGTCTATACTCCAAATTCAGACAAATGAAAAGAAGAAAAAAAACTCAGTTAGCAAATTGCCAATTTCTTTAAAGATTAAGTTTCTCAGCTATATTAGGTTTATGCTCCTTATTTTAGATATCCAAAACATAGCTTTAACTTTAAGAACAAGATAACAATATTTCACAGGCATACACATGACAAGTACTTGTTGATTGCTCTCTTCCAGTGCATTCTACTTCGACGTCCTCAAATTTAACATAGTGTCATAATGGATCACGAACAATAAGCTGAGACTTAAGTGTAATTTATATTTCCAGTCTGAATTCTGTGGTGGGAAGGAATCCTGTGTAAATTAAATGTTAAGTCATTTGTATAAGTCATCTTTGAGTTTTTCCTTCATATACTTTAGTCCATAAAATATATCAGGGCAAATTCTTTTAACAGAGTTACATATTCTTTCTACTATTCAAAAGAACTCATATTTTGAAGTGTGCAATAGATGATGAGAATAAAGAGCATTTAAAATGATTATTTGGGATATTTTCCTAGAGTGGCTTGAAACTGGAAGAACATAACATGCAAGAATTTGGTATTTGTAAAGGAAATTGAGTACACAAATAGCAAATAGAGGCATGTTTCTTTTAAATCTCTCTGGAAAGCTCCAAATACTGAAATTCGTTTACGTCCGTCACTTCATACCACTAATAACATGAAAAACATTACAATGGATTATGTCGAGAATCTATTTTGTATCAAATCTTACCAAGGGAATATGACTGGTACGTTTTGTTGTCAAGATCCATCCTGACCTTCTCCAGCTGCTCATTTGCAGCAGTCCAAGACATCCACGATTGATAGCATTCATCTGTCTTGCGCTGCAATAAGTCACTCAGTTCTTGTATTTTCTCCTCGTACTTAGCTAACGATTTCATCCTCATTACTTTCTTCTGCATGTTTCAGAAAAAAGGAAAACGTTATGCCAAGCTTCATCATGTTGAAAAGTATATTCTTCCCTTACCTGAGTTTTTGGGACTTCTATCTCCGAGGAACAGTTGGTACATGTCAGATATTCACATTTCAAAGTAGGACCTGCAATTGAATATAAGATGCATCACAGAACCAAAATTTCAGATTTAGTACAATGTAAACACATTGGAAAGACCAAAAGAACCTACCTGCATTAGATGCTTTCCGCACACAGATCCCACTGACCACTGGGCTTCCTATTATTCCTTCAAACCTTATTACTAGTTCTCCACCCTCCTTGATAGAAACTCTAGAACCAACCAATTGCAAGGGCTTATTGGCTCCCACAATTGCAAAGATATCAAGATCAGATAGAACCTGCATTGTGTTTGGCCAGAGGAGGAGCATGGAAGAGACATAAGAATTTAGAATACGGAAGAAAATGTCATGGTAATGAAAAAATTACAGCTCTTGCCTTTTCATCTTGAATGAATACATTGAAAATCCTCATTCCTTTAGGCCCATAGATATTTATGATCTCAACAAAATGAAGATCAACAAAGAAATCTCCTGGAGGAAGATTATCAATCCGATAACTGAAGTCTCCTAATCGAGCTGATTGGTAAATGAATGGATAGTCACCACCCTCAGCAATGTGATCTTCAGTTTGAAACATATCCCCTCCTTGGAAAAAGTTATCAGCTAAAAAGTTGACTCCAGAGTCCAATGCAACTGAAGTCTTAGCACCAGCATTCACAAAGGCTACAACTTCCTCTAGTTTAAAACAATCAAAAATTGAAAATTAGAACATTTAATTGTAAGTAAAAAGGGTAGTTTAACACCATTTATCAATTCTAGAAAATACAGAATGAAAAAGAGGAAAGAAACTTTGAAGAGCAATTTTCTCTTTTAGCTCAAAGTTTCCACAGAACCAACATTCACGTCAAAACTGGGGTTCTACGGCAATGGAATCTGTACTTAACAAATCAATTTATAATTTTGCCAAAAACCCATCTTCCAAGTTGTGAAGTTACTTTCATTCATCCTATAAAGCTACTGTATTGCTTCTTTTTAGTCATAAACTCAGAAACTTCATTTTTCCAGTGCATGTGCATTGTCATAAAAGAGCAAGCTTCAAAAGCCAAAACTGCCAACCAAAAAAGTTGAACTTGAGAATTATTCATTTATCAAATTGAACTACTAATCTCTTCCGACAATCATAAAAAGCTACAATTATATCAACAGAAAAATATTCCAAATGGAAAATTAACCAAAAAAAAAAACCACAAAATCAACACTAACCCCTTGTTCGGATGTTTTATCCCCCCGCTTGTCATATTCGCCACAAATTCAATAAGGAAGCTCTTACGAAATCTTTTAAATCTTATTTAACCACTATAACAGTTTCTATTTGTCAAGTCTCAATCTTTCTTAAACTCTCATCTAAACTTCCAACATTCCCCCACTCACAAACCCTTGAATCCAGTATTAAGAAAAAGAAATTACTAAGAAACATATACATTAAAGACTGTCTATACTAACCAGTACAATTGGGTATCGAGAACCCTTCAGGGACCAGTATTGATCCGGAGTCACAAACCATCAAATCACCTAAAGATTCTTTGATTTCATCCTCCTCCATGGCTGACACTTCCTTAGGTTCTTGATTTAAGGTTCCACAATCAAAAACCCAAGAAACTCCTGGGTGATGCTCCGATGAACTTGAACTAAAATTTTCCATGAAACAACTCTTGATTGAAAACAGGAAAGTCAATTGCGCTAAATTCTTTCCTAGATTATCGATAGGAAATGAGACGTCTTGGAGTGAGGAAGCTCGGCTAGAATGCTTCTTCTGCCTCTGAAAACATTCAAATTTCAACGGTGAGGCGCTCTCTGACCAAACGACCGTTACAAAAAGAGAAAGCCCATTTGTCAAGAATATTGAACCTCAGCCCCATTCGGCCCAATACAATATATTGGGTTGTTTGATGCTTGGATTTTGGACTTTATGTTATTTTTTATTTTTATAAATCTAATATTGATTTTTGAGAAAAGAATAATTTTTTCCATGGGACAGAAGGGGAAGTTTTAATTTTTACACAAATTGAAACAGTAATTTCTTATTTATTTAAATCTTCACAACATTTCATAATTACTCATATCTAAAACTAACTTTTCATTCTATACTCATTTTAACTTTAATTAAAAAAGAAAACCAAAACTTAACATTTATTCTCCTTTAACATGTATTTACTATCTTATCCCCCAGCATTCCACGCACCCAACCAAACCCAACAGCCTGTAAAATGAATTGAAGAAACTACAACTAACCTTATTCATTTGATTAGAAGTTTTGAACCATAGCTAAGAAAATTGCTCAAAGAACCATTCCCTTATCGGAGAGAAAGAAAAAAATCAATGTTTTATTATGTTCGATTGTTGATTTTTGTTTTCCAAAATCAATAAGATGAAGGTAGGGGGTGTTTGAAGTTACATTGTTCTATTTGTTTCTTTGTTATTTGTTTTCTTTGGTGTTTGGAAGCTTGAGTTTCTACGTTTGTGTTGTTTATCTAGCGCATATTTGGGTACTAACTAGAGGAAGGAAGGAAGATGAAATTGCAGAGATTTCGGTAGTGAGTAAATTTCATGCAGTGATATGTTGATTTCAAGAACTGGCATTCGAGAAGTGTAAAAAGTTTGACACCTGATTTGGTGTTTGAGAAACGGACTTCGAGACCAAACTTGGTATTTCGAGAAATGGTTTTTGAGACCATAGTGTGACCTTTTGAGACCAGAAGAGGCATTTCGAGACCAGGAGAGGCATTTCGAGATCAAAAGAGGCCTTTTGAGACCAGAAGGGGCATTTCAATAACTATGAAAGGTGCGTGCAATAGTCGTACCATCTGATGTGAACTATGAAGATTTGAGGAGAGCTATGGCAAACTTGATGAAGATTTACTTAAACCAATTTGACATACAAATGTCAATTGCTTCTAAATTTTGTGATGGAAGTATGAAATTAATAGAGATTGAAGACATGTATGGCATCATGTATTTGAAAGGGGAAGGGGATCCAAAAGTTGTCATCGTGAACAAAATTCAGAGAACTTACAAGGGTAGCATCAGTGGTGATATTGGCGGTAATTGTCCATCCAATCCAAATGATCATGAAAGGGCAGGATTTACTGATGTAAATGATGAAGCGGGGACATTTGGATATATTCTCACAGATGATGATTATAAATACGATGAAGAATATATTCACAGCGTTGAAGTTGATGATGATGTTGACGATGATGACAATGGTGACAACGATGACAACTTCCACAATTGGATAAGGCAGATGATTCCATTTGAGCAATTTATTCTATTCACTTTGTAAACACAGTCTGGAATGATGACGAAAAGGTGCATTTTTTGGAAGACGATACTGTTCTACTAGTGGATTTTATTGGAAAGGATGTTGTCTTTAACAATAAGGATGACTTGGAAGCAGCAGTCGATGAATATTCACTCAATAATCGATTTTCATAGCATGTGATACCTTTGGATAATGGAAGATTTGAGGCAAATTGTAAAAACCAAAAAGATTGTACTTTGATTATAAGTGCAAATTGTAAAGCTGGATGCCGGATTTTAGTTATTCACAAGTTTGTCTCAACTCACCTGTATCCAAACTCTACGGCAAAGCCAAAATTGGAGTGTAAGTTCAACAACGATTGGTCGTATGTATGCTGGTAAACTCGCCGATGCGAATCACACCCCCAAAAATGTGATTCAAGACATGTGGGAAAATTATGGTGTGAAACTCAGATACACCAAAGCCTGGCGATCTTTACAGCGTGCTAAAGATATAGCCTATGGAACTCCAAAAAACTCATACAGACAGCTACCGTCACACCTCCACATGTTAAAGAGAGTAATGCCGGGGACGATGACTAGTATATGTATGCGAGATGACCAGTTTCTAAGTTCATTCTGTACACTTGTCCTTCTATTGATTGTTTCAAGTACATGAGGCTCATAATTGTCATAGATGCAACATACTGGAAAGGTATGTGTGAGGGAAAAATTTATGCAGCTGTCTATGCAGATGGAAATGGGCAAACTTTTCCCCTTACTTTTGGGTTTGGCTAGGAGGAGGGTAACGATTCATGGGAGTGGTTCTTGAGAAGATTTTGGACTGCATATGGATTGCGGGATAATTTGGTTATTGTATCTGATCGGGTTAGTCATGTGCATATTGTCCAAACAATCACTACAACCAAATAACGAGCAATATCGTAAAGTCCTTCAACCATGCGATCAAGAAAGCTCGGAAGTTGCCCATTACATCTGCATATGAGTGTTTTAGGAGTTTGTGTCAGGCTTGGTTCAACAAACGTAGGGAAGCAGCAGCTTCAATACCAGATATTATCACCAAGTGGGCAGTGGAAAGAATTGAGGAAGAAGTTGTGAAGGTCGACCTAGAAAAGCTGTGGACTATATCTATTCGGGATAGAGAGAAATATGTCATGGGAAATCCATCAAAGGAAGTAAATTTTCTGGTAGATGTCTTCCAGAAGATCTGTGGATGTCGGAGATGGGAAGCAGAAGAGATACCTTGCAAACATGTCATTGCTGTTGCCAGGTAAATTTTTGGTCTATTTCGTGACTTATTTGCTAAATTTAGAAGGTCCATTCAATATATTAATAGTCCATTTGAGACATAAGTGGTCCAGTTGAGATTCTAGATTCGAGATCCGAGATAAAACACTTTTATCTCGAAATGTACTACTCTGTCTCGAAATATCTATCAACTTCTCTAAATATCCATTTAAACTTCTTGAAATCTCGAAATATCAACTACACATAAGTCTTCCATTTTTTTTTTTAATTCTATAAGTATGTAATTAGATATTTCTACAAATCATTTACCTTAATTCTTTTTTATAGGAAAAATGGGACCCTTTATTACACTTTATGTCGTGATTTTTCATTTGACACAAAAAAACTGAAGATGGCATATGCACCTTCGATACAACCTGTGCCTTTGTGTTCGACTTTGAATTCAATTGCAGGTATGAATGGTCAATCCTCCTACTGGCAGAAGGTTTGTTGGAAGACCACAAGAGGCTCGCTTTCTCTCTCAAAACGAACAATATAGTCGAAGGAAAACATGCTTCCTATGCAAGAGAAAAGGATATAATCGTACCACCTGTCCAAATGCACACAACACGGAAGCCCAACAGCCCAAAGAAAATGATCAAACAGGGACTGACTTAAATCATGAAATGCCCATATTTGATCCAAATTTCACACAACAATCTTCCAAGATTAATATTCATGTCAATATCTCTGTGGAGGGTATGGATTTTTATCTTGACAATATCAATGTTGACACGGTTCATGTCATGTAAATGCTATTATTTTAACAAACAGTGAATTTTTCATTTAATTTAAATTGTATGTTTGTCATTGAATCAAGGCCACGATCGTCTCTCACTTGTATACAGATTAATATAAATATAAATATAAATATATATATATATATTAAATTAAACTAAGTATAATAAATAAAATAGGCTCCAAACAATTTGCTATCGAATGAAAAGGTATGATTTAAATCCTAAACATAATATTTCATAGAAAAATATATAATAATTGATTATTTATAAAACATTACCCCGAGTATTTTAATTTTAAAACATATTATAGTTATAACTTATTATTTACGGATTGTGAGCATTTGGACTTAGTTATAACGTATTATTTACTTATTATAAACATAGAATTATTGGCCAAATCAAAACTCAAACTATACCCTTTTGGCCATTTTAGTCCCTAAAGTATTTTTTTTTTCCAAATTAGAACTCAAATTATACCCTTTTGGCCATTTTGATCCTTTTGACCGAAATGTTCAAAAAATATTTTAGGGACCAAAATGGCCAACCGATAAATAGTTTAAATCTTGATTAAGCCAAAAAAATAGTTTAGGGACCAAAATGACTAAAAGGATATATTTTGAGTCCTAATTTGGCAAAAAAAAGTACTTTTAGGGACGAAAATAGCCAAAAAAGGTATAGTTTGAGTCCTAATTTGACAAAAAAAATATTTTATGGATCAAAATGGCCAAAAGGGTATAGTTTGAGTCCTGATTTGGCCAATAATTTTATAAACATATTACAGTTATAACATTGATATAATATATATTTATCATTAGTGTATTATTTACAAAAAACAAAAAAGGAAAAAAAAATCTATGACTGCGATGGGAAATAATTTACAATATAAAAAAAAAACTAGGAAGCCATCAACAAATTGCTCCTCCGTAGCATGATCCATGTCATCTCATCCCTAATGAAGTGTGCCATCTCGTGTGTACAAGGCAAGCGGGGCATCTAATTAACATGCCCTCTCAATATCTATGACATGTAGTAGTAGATGTAAGCCCCGCAGCTAGCACTGTCTGTCTGAACAGGAATGGAATGCGACGATGCGTCGAGGGCTTTAAGAAAACCCCCAGTGAACCTCAGTGGCTGGGGTCATCCCGTCCTATCATAAAAGCGGGCCTGCTGCAGTAATTATGGCAACATCGAACAGACCAATGCCATCAGGTCTAATCGAGAGGCCTTCGCCACGGCCAATGGTTTCAGGTCATACAATGTGATCCGAGACCTGTTCAGCAAGATCCGGAGTAACACCCAATGCGAGTGTAGACAACAAAGCATCAATATCTATATACACAGTACAAATATTAAATAAATCATCATTTAAACCAAGAGTTTTGTAAAAAATGAAGTGAAATACCTCCTGTGCCTCCCACCACGCTACCTCTCCCATGTCCAAGTCTCCCCTGACCTAGTCAATGACAAAGGCATCGAAGTCGTAGGTTCATGGCTCCGCTTGAGATGCCATGGTTTGCTCCTACACACCTCGGAGCACGCTCTGTAATTTGAGTTAGTTGCAACATGATGTTGTAACTAGCGTAAATGGAATAAGAACAATGCTATATTTAAGTACGTACGTAGAAATATCCTCGAGCGAATGCGAAACGGACTAGGCAAGGGTAAAGTGATGGGGCCTCCCTCGTTAGTCTCCGCAATCCTATCATGAACTGGTCCACCTGATCGTCCTTGATGTACTCCGAGATGGATCGAACCTTCCTAAGGTCATCCCCAACAAATGACCCGCCCCCTTCCTCGGTAGCCAGCCTATCAAAAAAATTTAGTTAGACTATGAAACAGGAAAGTTATTAAATGCAAATTAATCATAAAAAGAAAGTGAATTACCTCTCTGAAGCTCCGATGCTGCAAAACGCATCCAACCGCTTTCGATCAAGGGTGCATTGGTCCTCTATGGGAGAAGGAATCCCCTCTTGGACCTCTCGCAAGTCTACGGTAAGAGGAATTTCCCTCCACACCTCCTACGCTCGAGTCATCTTCCCGCCCCTCGTCCTCGACCGTTTTTGTGGCTTGGATGACTCGATGTGATGGGTCGGGTCGAGTCGGTGTAAGGTGATCATACACCTGCGGCCAGGGCCTTGGCTCGATGTGTATGACCGAACTCCTAATAAAATGTAGAAAACAATCATTACAAATAATGAACAGTACTTTAAAAGAACTATTCGACTGAAAATTACTTTAAAATTCTTTAATAATAAAATTCTTGTATTTATGATCCAAAATTTACCTGGATAGTCAAGGCTGGGACTATAAGAGATGTCAGGACCGGAGCTGGAGTCCAAGGAACCCCTGGATTCTCTCCCCGACTAACAGGTGCATCGACCTATTATCTAAAAAAGATAGTAACCATTTTAAGATTACAAATGAGATAAAAAAAAGTAATCGAAATGAATACTGATTTAGGAACTAAAATTTTCCTACGTGGTGTTGTCGGAGACTATGGGAGATACCGGGTGGGGGGTGGCCATCGGTCATACTAAGACATCGATGAAGTGTGTGACCCCCTCGGACATGGGCGTAGCTAGCCCTCAGGAAGGGGAATCATGTAGTGGCAGATCCGATCCACAATTGTCATCCCTCTCCAGCACATTGAGCCAACTCTCGATATGCCTGAGCCACTCGAGAACCTCTGCCTGTGTCGCCCTGAGCTGCTGGAAGACTACCTCATGCTTTCTGTAGTAACCGGTCCTCAAGTTGGCTCAATAGGATCTCAACCCTAGGCATGAGTACATCGCCCATTGTAGGGGACTATAATTATAAAATATAGTTAGAATCCATCGGTAATCTTTTTTTTTTTTGGGGGGGGGGGGGGAGGGGGTTATTTAAATAGGAAGAGGTACATACCTAATGTCGACTCCTCTCGTGTCGAGCTGGGCTAGGAGAGGCCTGTCTGCTCAGTTGGTCCTTAGTCGGAGGGCTCAACGGTGCAACCTAGATCTGCAAACAAATTTAGTAATCACAAAGGCAAGCAAACCATCCAAGTAAATACAATCATATTGGATAGCATCCATTAATCTACTGCAATAACATAACATATCATGAGATACATACCATCCGCTAGATCGTATCGAATCCCGTCAGACCGATCGACGGATCTTGATCAATCCTCTCCTCAAAAACATCTCGATCACGACGTGGGATCTAAAATAAAATAAAAGTAAAATATCAATGATTTTTAGATTTAGCATTATACAAAATTAACTTAAATTCTGGAAATTGTGATTAGTCTAACATGCTCGAATGGCGGAACCAGCAATCCCTGTCCGCACACCACCCAAAATGAGCTGTGCAGATAATTGCCCCAGCATGTCAAGACAATATATGGGATACTAGTGAAATCGGCCTAGTATGGCTGCTGCTGCTCCGCCTAATTAGCTTCAATGTGCGGGGAGCGTGCACACTCCTGTAATTGGCAATTTGATTTAGTGATAATAACTAATTTTGAAAATGAAAGTGAACATTGATAAGGTATTCACTTATCTCACGAAGTAGCTGGCCCCAGTCGGATACGTGCCCAAGACGGGGATGTCGAATGGCAAGGCACCTCGGGCATCGTTTACAGTAGTGGGAGAGGCCGCGTATCAGCATCCTGGGCGTCCCTACATAGTTGAGGACGCAGGGACAGGAAGTGATGGTACACCCACCACTAATTAAAGACAAAATTAAAAAAAAATTTCAATTCAATATTTAGAGAATCTAAAAAACACTATTGATATACGAATTTAATTAATAATATGAAAACTTGCCAAGGATTGTTGTACAAATATCTCTTCGGGGCATCCTCGGAGATGGAGTGTCCATAGGAGTGCACTGTGTGGCTCCACCCGATGGGAACGACTTTGGAACCTCCAGATCATCTAACATCCACCATACGTAAAAGGGGATGACTGTAGTCAACTCTCGAGTGAGAATCCAGTGGCCTATGATGATGCTGTATGCCAGTCTAAGGGCATCATCGACAAACAACTGTCCCACGGCCATGGCCTTCCACCTCTTCAAGACCACATATGGAGTAATTGGATTGATCCCAATCAATCGAGACATGACAGAACCTACCCTCTGTGGCCTATCAATAATACGTCGGTTTACTATCCTAAAACGTAGAACGGTGAGAAGAGCATACTCCTGGAGGTCCAATCGGTGTAACTGGCCTTCGATGAAGAACCACATCTAGTCGAGTTGGGCACGATCCAAAATAACCTCTCGTCTCAAGATATATTGGGCAATTCGGGCATAATACGCTCCACGATCATGGGGAAAATCCACCATGTATTCAAAGGTTCTCATCCGAAAGTGCACTAGTCCTCCATGGCATCGTAGCAGGCCCACAGTACGTGTAATGGTCCACAGTACGTGTAATAGTCAAATACAGTTAAACTTGCTTTTTTAGAGACACAGCCTAATGTTATTTATTATAACGTTAAAAAAAATTAATTATCACTCTCAAATTAATTAATAATATTATAATTATCATTAATTAATAAATAATATTATTTTCTGACACAGCCTATAAATATTTCAAGACATAATGTAGGCAATTTCAGACACAATGTAGACAGGACATACACACAATGTATACTGTTCGAGACAAAAATTAACCCATTCGAGACCAAAATTAAACAATTCTAGATCAAATTCAATCATTCAAGACAATAATCAAGCCATTCTAGACCAGAGACCAAATTAAATCGATTCAACACCCGATTCAATCCATTCGAGACCCGAGACAACAAATTCTAGGCCCTAGAGAACCCATTCTAGACCAAAGAAAAGCAATTTGAGACCTTAGTAAATTTCGAGACCTAAAAAAATTCCATTTGAGACTTGTTACCAATAATTCGTGACCTGAGACAAAATTCAACCATTCGAGACCCAAATTAAACAATTTGAGACACAAAATCAACAATTCAAGATCCAAAATTCAAAACCCATGCACAATCCATTCCAGACCCAAGACGATTCAACCAATCAAGACCTAAATTAAACCATTCGAGACACAATTTCAACAATTTGAGACCCAATATTAAAAACCCATGCACAGTCCAATACAGTTAATCCATGCTTTCAACAAACTACAAAATCAAGGTTCAATAAGAAGCAAACCTACCGAGAAGTGAAGGAAGAGCCGCGTCGGTGAGGTAGTGAAGAAGGAGAGCCGCCAATGAGGGAGTGAAGGAGCTTCATATTGGTGAGTGAGGGAGTGAAGAAGAAGAAGGGAAAGAAAATGAGAGTGGAAGGAAGAAAAAGAAGGCGTCGCTTCTCGATTGGGTGTGGGGAAGAAGAAGGGAAAGAAAATGAAAGTGGAAGAATTGAAGAAGGGAAAGATGAAGAGTTATGGCGGTGAGTTGAGTTATTCGGTGAATTATTATGGTGATCCGGCTTTCAAGAAGCAGGTGGGTAGTTGCATCTAAAATCGAGAAGAAGATGAAGAGTTGCATCTTGATTCTCGATTTGGGTATTTAAAAATGAAGGGTAAGGGTGTAATTTCTCATTCCTATTTCCATTATACTTATTTCGATTTTTTTAGTTAGAATAACTTTAGATCTATATATTACTCTTATACAAATATACAAATTCTCATATTTTTTTCACTTAGAATTCTCTCTAAAGAAAGGGAATTCTCATTAGAATTTTTAGAATTTAGAACTTGTTTTATTATTATTATTATTATTATTTATTTTATTAATTATTCTTAATATCTATTATATATATATATATTTAAATTGAATAAATAAAAAAAATAGAATTCAAATACAATACAAATATATATATTATTTATTAATTTATATATTCTATTATTTATTTATAAATATTACATAAATATTATTTAATTTATTAATAAATTTATTAATATTAATATTCGAATTTAATAATTTGAATTAATATTTAATACAATCTAAAAACTAAAAATTAATATTTTCAGGGCAATTTTTATTACCCAAAAATGTTAAAAAGTCAATTTGGGTATGACATGAAATTAGATCAACCCATTTTGGTAGAAATGAAATGTTTATGGAAAGTGGATAAAACTGAAATTGGTTCAACCCATTTGGATATATTTGAGAATTTCTTCTGACAGAAGCCTATAAAAATTATTACGATAAAGAAATTTACTGCTCCTTCCCCCTCTATCACTTATATTCAGTTATCAATCGTTGTTTTGTAAAAGATTAAAGTAATTTTTTTCCCCTAAAATACTCTCAAATCACTGTTTTAAAAATTTGAACAAGAGTATATCATTAAAGGGACAATATAGAAGGGGGAAAAAAACCACTTTTAAATATCTAATTAAATAATAATACTGACTTATAATTAGTGAGAAGAAAAGTTAATTAAAATAACTTATATTTAATCATTTAATGATCGAGGAAGCATCAGTTATATGCAGTTCAATTGGAATTGTATAAAATTGCATATATTTACAAAAATATATTAATTTTTTAATAATGAAATACTTTGATTCATTACATTATAAGGTTGTGGAAAAATTAAGTTCCAACCTTATTAATAACTATTGCAGGACCTGCATCGATGCACGATAAATGCGTGTTATTATGCAATATTGATTTAAATCAAACATAATATTTTTTTTCAATAATATGAATATATTTAAATATACCTGGAAAAAAAATTGTTAAGTTAATTAAAGAGAAGGATCGAAAATTTAGGTAAGAAACATATTCGTTCTTTAAATTTCTAATATTAAATATATTAATAAATGCCATATATACATTTGCACTTTTAAAACTTTAAAACGGTTGTGCTTTTGATGTAGCAAATGCTGTACATACATTTGTTATTTTTAACAAAGGGATTGATATATATATATTTTTAATTCCAAGAAAATTTCAAATTTAGGATTCGGAAAGCTTCGTTAAATCTATGACATTAAATTTCTCTTAAGCATTTCATCAAATGCTTTGTCAACATATAAAATAATTACATAATTCCCTCCTTGCCACATCATGCCAATCCAAGAATTTTAACACCATTTCTAACAAAGAATTAATTGCAAGAAGAGAGACATTTTCTTCTTCAGAAAACAACACATGAATTTTTCAAAAACACATGTTCGAAGACAAAAATTGAGTTTGAAGGTCTTCAAAACCAATGTTTTAAAAAGGCTTAAGTATCAATTTGGCCATTAAACTTATACCATTTTTTCAATTTAATCATTGAACTTTTAATTGAGTTAATTTAATTATTTTACTTTGTTAGAATAGTCAATTTGACCACTAAACTTCTAATTGAGTCAATTTAATTATTTTATTTAGCGGGAATAGTTAATTTGACCACTAAACTTCTAATTTAAGCTAAAAAAATTTTGATTTTTTTTTTTGTAAATTTAAAAGGTACAACTTTGATTTTGAATAAAAAAAATATATTATAGATTTATTTCATTCAAAATTTAATGTTCTTATTTTTTTAAGGTTGAACAAAATGTTTTACTTTTAAATTAACTAAAATTTTATTTAAAAAATAACATTTTTAATTTAAAAATAAGTTAAATCAAACTTTTTTTTTAAAGAAAAGGATTATAACAAAAATTAAAATGAGACACAGGGAATACAATCATAGGAATATTGTGAATATAATTTCACCTTTTAGTGAAATTAATAAAAAAAAATTCAGGAATTTTTTTAGATTAAATTAGAAACTCAGTAGTCAAATTGATCATTATTGCAAAGTAAAATAATTAAATTAACTCAATTAGAAGTTCAATGGTTAAATTGAAAAAAAAAAAGCAAGTTTAATGGCTAAATTAGTACTTAAGTCGTTTTAAAAATCGAATCGATTCATGATTTAATAATCCAACCGTAATTAAACCAATAATATTATAATCATAAATTCTATCATGATAATTTTTAATATGTGTAAAGCTTGAAGATTATAAGATTTTTTATTTATTTATCAATATTTAATAATAAAGTATATTTTGAGTAAATTTGTTGATTTTAAAATAAAAACTGAGTAATTTAGAATTTAATTAAAGAATGACTTAATATTAAAGTATATTTAAGATTTTTGTTATTCAAATTTGACCCCAATTTGAATTTTTTGAAAATCTATCGATTTAGCATTAAATCACCCGGTTCACTGATCCAACTAACCAATTCATCCTAATTTTTCATTTAGAGAACAGTTTTAACAAAAAAACGATTCAATGCTTTCAAATTAGTATGATGATCAGTTCACAATCTGACTGGTCCGATTGGCTGTGCCAGTCGAGTCTAAAAATCAGTGTTCAAAACATGGCATATGACACTTCATTCAGCAGTATGCTCCCCGGAAAAACTAATGTTGAGGAAAAGAAGAGTGCCATTGATTAATGGATGCAAACGTCATTGTTTCAATTAACGCGGGCATGCACAGACTTGGTATAACCTCTTAGTACTATTTCATTCTCTCCAAAACTGATTTGGAAGTGAATATTTGGTATTTGTAGAGATCATGACACTTATGATAAGTAGATAAATCCACGATTATCACGTTGCAGAAGATCAACTGAGGTGAGGTGGCTGGAGTCTGATTTGGACTTGATATCCACTCAAAAAGATGAAGTCAAAGATAGATTAATGGCAAAGCATTTCTGAATGGTAAAGGCAAGTGGCATACTGAAGATGGAAAATTCAAAGTTCTCCTCAATCGAATCTTAGCAAAATGCATAGCAGGACCTCCAATGGCTCTGGGTAGACGTGATCCAAATTTCACCATAAAAAGGATGGTGCTTTCAGAACCTTTATTTCTCCTCTATCCTGCTTCCCTTCGTCAAATTCAAGAAACAATTAACTCAAATAGTAGAAGATAAACAGAAAAACAAAAAATAAGAAAACTGAAAGTATCCTTGAAAGTTGAGAAAATTTTATGTACACATGTGGTGCAGCCCTAAGTTATCATTGGTCTAAATTCTAATGCCATCTCTTTGGCAATTTGCCGGCCATCTCCCTCGCCGGCGATCAAAACAAAGCACAAAGTCCAAAAACGAAGGAATAGTGATTGAAGCAGCAAAACCCAAATAAAGGAATAGTGATAGGAGCAGCAAAACCCAACACAAATGGATATAAGTGAAAGCTCATATATTTGTCTTCCCTGGCAATTCGCCGGCCATCTCCTTCACCGGAAATGAAAATAGATCACTAAGATCAAAAACAAAATCTCCCTCGCCGAAAATGAAAACAGATAGCAGAGACCAAAAACAAAATCTCTCTTGCTGGAAATCAAGACCAAACATAAAGGAATAGTGATGGATATAAGTGAACGCTAAAAAATTTGTCCTCTCCTGCAATTCGCAGGCCATCTCCCTTGTCGGAAATCAAAACAGATCACAGAGACCAAAAACAAAATCTCTCTCGCCGAAAATCAGAACAGATCACAGAGAATAGTGATTAAAGCAGCAAAACCCAAACAAATGGATGGAAGTGAAAGCTAAAAAAAATTTGTCCTTTGCTGCTTAAAACCCAACTTTCATAAACATTTGTCCTTTGCTGCTTAGAACCCAACTCAAGGACGATGAAACTGTGGTAGATGGGTAGTTTTCAATAATATTTTCGGCGAGTCAAAAAACAAACAACTATAGCTCAGAAAACATACCCTTCTCCTAATACATTTACTTGATTGTCCATCATCCTCTTGTTTATGAGAAAATGGATGGGGTATCCTGCTTAAACTCTAAGCAGAGAGCCATTAACTTCAGCTGAACTCCAATCAGTTCTGGATTGTCTGCACCAGAAACTCCGGGTATACCGGGAAAAAGCTCCGGTCTCAAAATAACAATTAACAGTGATTATTATACTTTTAATGTCCTTCAAGAAATATGATTGCCGTTTGCTTCATTTTCTGCAATATGCAGACATCTCTTCAGGGCTAATATAATGTATTCACCCATGTAATGAAAATCATAATGATAACAAATATGTAGAAAAGACATAACAAAACCAACTTTGCCCTTATATACATAGCGATTCAATCCTAGTCCCAGATAAAAAATCATTACCAAGAATCACCATATAATAAAAGTCTGCTGACAAGCAAATGAAAAACCAAAACCCAGCAGAACAACCACAACCCACCCAAGGCAAAAACCACCCGAAAGGCAAAAGAAACAAAAAATCATGAGTTCACTCTGGTATCTATTAACAACAGAAACGAATTCAGAAAAAAAAAAAAAAGGACAAAAAAAAATTAGGTCTTTGAACATGGTCAGAACTACAAACTACCACATTCAATGGTGACGGATTCATAATCCCCGCAATCTCGATGTCTATTATGTGAGCTAGCTATGGAGGGACAGGAGGATGATACTATGTGGCTCAATCAACAGGAACTTCAACTGATTCTTCTTCTGTGAATTACCAATAAGAACATGGGATGGATGTAAAGGAAGAGTTAGGATAGCAGATTTATGACAGATTGCACAATTCACGATTCATTGTATATGTTGTGAAATTTCTGAACCCGAATCTCTCAAACCAGCGAAATTGTCGGAAATTGAGACACGTGGAATTACAGTTTCTTTGCCTTAAGTACAGTATAGATAGATTTAAGGTTTTTGTCTCTTCACTTCACAAATTCAGTTTTGCTTCTTTTGATCGATTCTTATGCCTAAAATTTTCGGTGTGTTTAAGGGTAATTGTTTTTAATTTTAAACTTTTCAATAATATTTCTAAACATATTTATAATCAATATTTTAATTATTTATTATTTTTTAATTTGTGGTGGGTCCTTCGAGTCAAAAGCCTGTGTTGGACAAAATTTTTTCTATTAGAAGAAAAATAGTTTTTGTACCATAATTAAATTTTCTTACAAGTTGTGAGTTGATTAGAAAATTTTAATATTTTAAGGACTAACTTGCATTTTGGAAAAAAGAAAAACCTTTTGAATTAATAATTACGGCACAATAGATGGAAGCGAAGCCCACGCGTGAAGTAAAAGCTTCTGTTCCCCCCGGATCATTTCGTTGCCATGGTCTAATCTAAAATTTCCCTCGCATTTTGTTTTCCTTTTGACTTCGTTCACTCAAGTAGAAGCTGATCATTGATTTTGCTTATTTATTTAGTCAAGTTTCAAGAACCCATTCTGATTCTTATCAAGGTTAGTTTTAATTTTTCTTTTTAAAATGTTTTAATCTTGCCGGGTATTTGCGGCATTTATAATACTGGTGGATATTTTTCTTGATATTTATCTGTCTTTTCTTATTAACTGAAGATACCCTATACAAAGAGGATCACAAACTGTTCTTTCTGGGGGAAATCTGTTCTTTTTCTGTTCTTTTCCGGGTGAAAGTGTGTGCTTCGCTTTCTCATTGTAATTTTCAGTTCTTGGTTGTTAATATTGTTTTGGTTATGCGAGAAGATGAAGAATCCTAGTGATGTTATATTGGAGTATTCTTTTGAAGGAAAATTCATGTGTTCTACCAGCAAGTTAGGACCTTGCAAACTGGCCAGGAAACATCATGTGTTTCTTGTCTTCTCTTAATTCGATACTTGTCTCAATAGGTGGATAATACATTATCGATCAAATTTAACCATTGTATTTTGTAATGTGGTTGGAAAGTTTGGATGCTTTCAATTGACTGGAATTTTGAACTTTAAAACTTTATATCCTTGCTTGAAGTTTGTACTCGAAAATCTTAAACCTAAATTGCCACTTTTCTTAGTAAGACTGTGTTTTGCTTTCATTTGAGGTTATTTGCTGCTTAGCTCTTTGCTTTATGTCAAAGGAAATGGAACATCAAATTCAGTCTGAGGCTACTGGGGAGAAACTGATGCTTCCGCCTCCACCAGGAACATTTCAAGATCGTGAAGAGCTTATCAAGCATGTTCGTGAATTTGGTGCAAGCCAAGGATATGTAGTAACTATTAAAAAGTCTAGGAGGGATAGAAGAGTTATACTTGGTTGTGATAGAGGAGGTGTGTACCGAAATAGGAGGAAGATGGATGAAAGCAAGCGCAAAAGGAAAGCAAGTTCTCGCCTTATAAATTGTCCTTTTGAAGCTATAGGGAAGAAAGATGATGATGTGTGGGTCCTTACAATCAGAAATGGAGAGCACAACCATGAACCTTTAAGAGATATGTCTGAGCATCCTTATAGTCGTCGATTTACTGAAAATGAGGTCAAGCAGATCAAGCAAATGACTGAAGCAGGTATAAAACCACATCAGGTACTTAAGGCTCTCAAGCAAAGCAATCCGGATCTTCAGTCAACACCAAGACATCTGTACAATTTGAAAGCAAAAATCCGGCAGGGGAAATTATCAGGTCATTCTTTGTTGGTTGAATTATGTTATTTGATGAACTGCTTGTGTATCCTGTGACTGTTGATTATGTTAGCTACTTTGGTTTATGGTCTGCATTTGGGCTTCCAGATCTTTGTTGTACTTCATATCTTCCTGCTTATGGGAATTATTTTTCTGTCTACCTTATTAAGGCAAGATGCTGTACCTTTGTCAGACAACCAAAACTCCATTTGTGCTCAACTGAGAATTTGACCACCTGACATATTTGTTCAATCTGAGAAAGTTGCATATTTGTGCTGAAGAAGATGAAATTTTAGCTCATGCCCAGTCCATGATTTTGGTTCCTACTAACAGGAATTTGTCCAGATTGCTTTGCCTGAAGCTGCTTTTTGTATGTCATTTGATGACACTTAGTTTGGTGTTCTCTTAGTCATCATTAGAATAAAACCTTCAAAGTATGTGAACAAAGAAAAGCTTTAAGTCTGGATGGAAGAGTCTGTTTGTGTATGATCAAATGACAGCCGTTTACCTGACAAAATTTTTAGCATGCAACTGTTTGCAAAAGGAAACTTGAATGGTGATAGGATTCATTTCCTGTATTGCAAATTGTAATATTTAAAAGAGAAACTTCTGTTTGTTTGCAGAAAATAACATAAAATCATTGAGGCCTGATCGGTCAGTTATTGTAAATATGTCAGCAGATGCATCAGGAAAATCAAGTTTCCCTGTAAGTTTTGTTGCTTGATAAAAAGGGAAATGCCCATAGATATTCCTTCATCTGTTTTGTGTTTTGTTCTGTCTCATATTAGCTCTGATTTGACCTCTTTTCTTCCTATTCATTAATTTCTTTTATAGCTGAAGGTTCCAAATTATATCGGTGGAAGATTTGTGGAGTCCCAAGCATTTGATGTTATCAATGTCATAAATCCTGTAAGCTAATAATGATTTTGGTTTTGGCTTTTATTCTTTACATTCTTCTTTCGGAATAGCCCTATCTACATTGAAAGACCTTTGAACTAAAGATACAACCAGGCAACGCAAGATGTTGTTTCCCAAGTTCCTTTAACTACCTATGAAGAGTTCAAAGCTGCAGTGGAGGCAGCCAAACAAGCATTTCCTGCTTGGAGGAATACACCTGTCACTGTTCGCCAGCGCATCATGTTCAAGTTCCAAGAACTCATTCGCAGAGATATTGTACGTGCAATATGATAAATTTAATGTCTTCTGATAGTCCAACTATTACCTAGAAATGTTGTCATGAGTTAATGAAATCTTTCTAAATATGTAGGAGAAGCTTGTCATGAATATTGCAATAGAGCATGGGAAGACAGTTAGTGTTGCTAAAGATGATGTTTTTTGTGGCTTAGGTGAGTAGTTACCTGCATATTTACTTAGCTCTTATCATAATATCTTGAAATTTTCTCCTTTAACTGAATAAACAAACTACACATAATTGAAAAAAATGATTGTGCCTCTTCTACTTCTGGCTTTGCCTTTAGAGGTTTTTGAGCAATCATGTGGTGTGGCATCTCTGCAAATGGGGGAGTTTATCCCACATGCCTCCGGTGGGGTTGATACTTTCTGTGTTAGGGAGCCTCTTGGTGTTTGTGCTGGTATATGTCCCCTGAACTTACCTGCAACGATTTCACTATGGGTATGTGGAATACTGCCCCTTTTTGTTTTTTTGTTTTTTTCACAGAATGATCTTGTTCTAAATCTGTATTCTGCAGATGTTTCCTATAGCTGTTACATGTGGCAATACTTTTGTCCTTAAGCCATCAGTGAAGAATCCAGGTGTGGACCATGTGGTTATACCCTTTTTATCTAGATATTTCCCCGTATGTTTTTGTCACAGCATTATATTCTCTAGTTACTCATAAAGAAAATGCACTTGCAAAGTTAGTTCAGCTACATCTTGTAAGCTGGAGCTGTAATTAATGGTCCCTCTCAAGAAAATAGCTAGAAGCTTTAAATTTGATTTCCGGTTTATATTTCCTTCACATTTCTATCTACTGATTATTTGATGCCGTCCCCTTGTCTAAGAAATATTGGCCAAGTAGCTTGGAGTTAAATTTCAAGAAATCTCTTATGTTGGTATGATGTGGGCTTGGCTTTAAATAAAATGTGTAAAAACAAGTTCAGGGGGCTACTGAAATGTACTTTCAAGCTCAAAACCATATTGTTTTAAATGACAAAACAGAGGGTTTTTTTTTTTTTTTTTACAGGATGAAGTTCTTAATAATCCTTACTAATTTAGGTTTATTTTGTTTCCTGTAATTCAATCATATGGTTATTTAGTTTTCTTATTACCTATTCTTGGAGGACAGCAATTACTCTGTTTGCACCTATACAATTCTATTTTCTGTCCTTGTTAAAAAAGTTTTTTGTCTTTGATGTTTTTGTATGTTCTTTTACAAACCTAGGATTTGCTAAGGTTTCTATGGCAACTGTAGCCTCAACAGGAATCAAAGGCCTTCATGATTGGTTTCAATGTGAGAGATACTTGATGTGGCTAAGGATTTTGGAAAGAAATTGAGCTAGAATTAAAATGTATAGCTGCTTGTCTTGATGAACTGATTAATCAAGAGGTAAATAGCTGCAATCTAATACTGGAAATTGGAGAATATCGTTTTTGAAAACATTAAGTGTACAACATTGGAAATTAGATAGATTGATGTTCTTCAATGTCTGATGGTGATGTTATGAACTTAAAAAATTCCCTCTTGTCATCTTAAAAGAGAAGAAAAGGTTACTGAAAATTTGTGTTCTGAAATTATGGTTGATATTAAGATGTTTGACAAATTTTCTAATACAACATAACTCTGAATGGTGAATTTTGTTGGTTAAGAGGAAAATTCTTTCAAGTGGGTAGATTCAGTCCCTAAGAGATGCCTTGGAACTCTTTAAACTGAAGAGCTTGAATTAGACAGAAGCAGGAAAATTTTCCAGAGTAGCCAGTTCAATTGTCAACTATACTAAAGGTCGTAAATTTATTGAAATTGGAACTAATATTTCTTGGAAGAGAAGAAGGTGAGGATGGCAGAGTTGGGCAGTAGGCAGTAGGTTTCTAAAGAATGATGAAAATTGAAGATGAAATGTAGGAAGAAATGCTTAAGAATCTTTAACGAATTAGGTTTATTCTGTTTCTTGTAACTCTAATCTCAGGGTATTTTCCTTTTTTCTTATTAACATTTCTTGGAGGAAAAGAATGCTTATTAGGCTAGTATTTTAGTTTCCAGTCCCCTTATGATCATATTTTCAGCCTTGTAAAAACAGTTTTATATCTTAGACGTTTAAGCTTTGCTGAATCAGCCTTATCTATGAGACTTAGGCATGTTCACTATTTGGATTGGTTTGATTTTGAGAGTTTTTCAAACCAAACCCAAATGTTTCGGTTTGAAAAATTTGAAACCAAAACAAAACCATTTAAGATCTGAAACTGTTGGTTCAGTTTGTATTTGGGTTGGTTTGATCGGTTTTATGTTTTTTTCTGTTATTAAATTGTGCAAAGAAAAGACATGAATATATAAAATAACACCTAATTTTCAAAAATAAAATAATATAAAGTAATTATAATGCTAATCAATTTAAATTATAAAATGTGAACAGTCTTTTAAAGATATAAATGAATATTATAATTATAATTTTTATTCAAATCTATCATAATAAGTTTTTATTAATCTTTGAATATATACTCTCTCCATCACTATTTATAAATCACTTGACCCACTTTCCTTATTATTAAATATAAGTCATTGTTATTAATTATTAGGTATTTTATTGATTTTTTATCATATTACCCCTATCTCTCTCATTGCCTAGTTCCTATTGTTAGTTTGATTAGAATATAAACTAGGGGCATTTTAGAAAAAAAATATATTATTTTAATTTTGACAAAATGATTGTCAGTAACTTATAAATAGTAATGGATGGAGTATATGCTATAGTTGTAATTTTTATTCAAATACATCTTAATGAGTTTGATTCTTATTAACTATCAATAAATAGGTTTAGGAAATAAAAGAATAATCTTATTAAATGAGATCTAGTATTTATAATTTAGATTGGGAGATAGAAAAATAAATGATGATTACAAAGGTATATGATATAGTGATAAAATTATGGTTCTTTGTACAAGTAATGTGATATGTCAATTTCAATTTGGTTTGGTCTGAAAGTGAAAAATTTTAAAACCAAACCAATTTGTCGGTTTGGAGAATTTTTAAATCAAAACCAAACCAATTCAAACCTAAAACCAAATATTGAGTCTGGATCGGTCATTTTGATCGTTTTTTTGGTTCTTTTGAACACGCAAGAGTTTTGTTGGTATTCTCTCTAAGAACCATGGGTTTGAAATGAAGTGAAGGCCCTTTTCTCACTCTTTTACCTGCATCAATTTTGTTTTTAAACTTTGCCCATTAGCAACCCACCAAATAAATTCACATGGTTGAACATTTCCAGTTACTGTACCTAGTTATTCTTCTTTGTTCTAGGTAAAGATCATCAGGATTTGGGGATGATGTCTATAATTCTTTTGGCCTGCGAAGACTTCTAAATGAGGATTTCTAATTGCAAAACTGTATATAGCAGAATTTGGCATGTAGCAAGGTCTGGTTAATCTGGTGCCTGTAGCAGGCAAGAATTCATCAATTAGATTATTAAGTTCTCTACCTTTTAAAAAGGGGAAAAAGTTTATGCAAGCTTTTAGAAATTTCCGTTTTATCCTTTACATATTCCACATTTGCTTTTTATGGTTAATTTTTCCAGAATTCATGATGGGAAACAAATTCCAGATTCCTTATCTGTTTATTAATTTGTACCTTACCTTTGACAACAACAATTTCAGTTGTACCCTTGCAACTTGTTTCCATGTTTTCTAAGATAGTATTACTTGTGAGCTGTGTATTCTTGTTAGTGACACTACATTGAATTATCATTTACTAGTTGGCTATTGTCAAAGCCAGTTCTAGTTCAGTTTGCTCAACTGGCATCTGCTGACTTGTTAGCTGCTGCTATTATAGGGGTGTCAATGATACTAGCGGCATTGGCAGCCGAATCTGGTTTACCCGATGGTGTTTTAAATGTTGTTCATGGAACCCAAGTAAGTGTTTTTTTCCTTCTCTCTATCTCTACCGCCCCCCCCACCCCCGGCCCCCCACAAGAGTAATGACTACTGCTCCATGATTTCAT
>JAOXNR010000028.1:18117101-18129819 GCA_028571225.1 Parsonsia alboflavescens
ATGCTCGCTCCAACCGTTACCGTAACGGAATTTTTGCTCCGCTTGGTTGGCTGCATGAGCACTGTAGCAAAAATTCCATTAGGGTAACTGTTGGAGCGCGTATCCGGAGCGCCTTAGCAAAACCGTATATTTATATATCCTTCCTTTTATCTTCTGTTTACGGTTTTGGAGGTATGATAGCATTTTTTCTTCCTCTCCTTCCCCAACCAGTAAATAAATAAAATGAGGAATTAAAAACATTGGTCCATCTATAATTTCTCCTGCTTTCGTTTTATCCAAAAAAATCTCAGTTGATATGGGAGTCCATCTGTTGGAGACAACAAGACCCTACTTATAATTCTAGAATGAGAGCTAGGGTGAAAACTATTGAATTTGTACCTTTACTGTCATTTAGTACCAGAAATTCAGACTAGAAAGGTCTTATAGGAAATTTTATTTGACAATAATGCCAAAAAGTTTTAGCAATTTTCTCAAAAAATTATACCTTAACACTGCTTGTCCTGTGACCTTACAAAGGATGATAGGACGCTTCTGTATAAATTTGAGATCCTTAAACGTTAAATTGAGAACCTTATTTTTGGAAACACAGGGCATATCCCTTTGGTTAATTGATTCTTAATGATATATCTCTAGGTTTTCCGGACTAGAATGAACCAGTACAAGTATCTTTCCAAAGTTAAATCGGATACTGACTTTGGCATTCAAGTGTATTCTAAACCCTCAGATAGCCTGATGTCTGTCCTGTTTTTTTGTCTATTAAACTTCCCCTTAATGTGTGGACCAAATGCAAATTTTCAATAACAGGCCAAAGGCTTGGACAATAACCCCCAATGACAGGCAGATGCAAAAGTCGACAACAAGAACTCACGCTCTGATTGAATTTTTACATTTTAAAATTTTCTAATAGACTAATTAACTGTTAGATTTGGTGTCTAATTCTAGAATTACTATAATTTTATAGATAACATATTAGTTTTAACCAATTTCTTCTGACATACAGAATCTAGTTTGACAACAGTTTGAAGGGGGACAGCAAGTTGGCCAACTTTTGTACCTTAGATGCTAATGAAGAACAGAAATTAATATGATTAGAGGACTAAAAAAGATGATGAAGTTTAGGAGAGAGAGGCATGTTACTCTGGTGCCAAAAAAGGGGGGGGGGGGGGGGAGGAGGGGATCCTACCATGTTTGAAGTTCTTTTACTGAGTTGGTCCTGATTACCAACCTGGTCAAGTTCTAGTGGTTGATTCAAGACATCCATTTTAATAGTTATTGGAAGTGACCCCTGTCCTCATGTGAAGTTATTTCCATTTCACTTCTGTCACGAAACTCTGAACTTGTATTACTTTTAGAACAAATGTAAATTTCTTAGTTCTTTTCTTCCATCCTATATTCCTGTTGACATTCTTGAAATTTTATGATATTTTGACCTTTTTATGTTTGGACAGGAAATCGTCAATTACATGTGTGATGATGATGAAATAAAAGCTATATCTTTATTAGGCTCAAACACAGTGAGTTGCTCTTTTTGAATTTTGTTAAATTTATGTCTGGCTTGCACAAATCAAGATGCTCATTCTGAAAATCGATAGGCACTTGTCTTCTTCAACTTTAAAAACTATTTTAAATGATATGGGACATGCACACTTCTCCAAAAATCTTGAAATAGCATGCCTGGCATGCCTTCCATTGGGATATCCCTGAACCTATATTCTGCAATCCAGGCATTTTAGTCCTCATTCAAGCTCATGTTTAGTTTCTATTCTACCATTGTATATTTCTTTTAAAGAGTCAAGGTAACCAACTTTGGCATTTGGAGTAATCATAATCCTTTGCCTCGTCTGAAGGCAGGTATGCATGCACATGCCAGGGCAGCAGTTACTGGTAAACGTATTCAGGTTTGTATCTTCTCTTTTTTTCTCTAGGAAGCTCTCTAGATGCTGCAATATAACTTAGTTCATGATTATGATTCTGGTATCTTCTCAGTCTAACATGGGAGCCAAAAATCATGTGATTATCATGCCTGATGCAAGTGCTGATGCCACTTTGGATGCTTTAGTTGCGGCTGGTCTTGGTGCCACTGGACAAAGGTGCATGACTTTGAGCACAGCCATTTTTGTGGGGGGCTCCACACCATGGTTTGATGCTTATGCTTTTCATCTTTTATTTATTATTTATTACTAGGTTTTATAGGGATTTTTCTATTTAAGCCTTTGGTATGCATGTAAGTTGGATTTTGAAGTCTTGGTTTCTTTTATGAAATTATATATTGTTAGCTACTACTTTGCTTGCAATGAATGGCCATATCTCTGCTATATTCGTTTTTCCTCTATAAAATCATTCTATATTTACTGTTTTGTATTGGAAGCGGGCTTTCTTGGAGATTGCTGTCAAGTATTTCCAATATAGTTCTATGGTATCTTGTATTTTTTGCTCATGTATTGTTCATCTATTATTCCTTAAGAATATGCTCTTTATTTGCAACAGGACTAAATGTAATGATTTTCCTAGCATGTTTTTATTTGTCTATAAAGGACATCGGTCTCTGTCACAGTAAGACTAGCATTTTATACCTCATCTGTTTCATGAATATTCTTTCTTGTTTGCCCCCCTTCTTCTTTTCAAACTCATGGATTATGTTCTGAATTTCAGATTCACTGATACTTTTCTGTTTAGTGGAGATTATATGTTCTTTCAAAGATGGTTGTCATTTTGCTGCTTCTACATTGATGCTCTGTCTGCCATATTTTCATATGCAATGGTGCTTGTTTCAGGGAGCAAGAACTTCATGATCGTGCCAAGGCACTTAAAGTTAATGCTGGAACTGAGGCTGGAGCTGACCTAGGACCGGTTATTAGCAAAGAGGTGCCAACATGGTCTATATTTCAAAATTCCAATTTCATCTACTCCAAAAGAATGAAATATTGAAGTGTTTTTCCCACCTTTCGTATTGAATATTAGGATCCTTATTTTCCTAGTAAACATAGCAATTCTCAAATATGTAGGTGCAAGGTTCGGAATACTTATCTTGATTTTCATTTGTTGCTCTGCTTTTGCTCTCATTTTAAGAGGTTTTATTATGCTGCATTTGGATCTGTTGTATCATTTGATACTTCTTCATGTATGTTTAACTTGTTTTCTTTTGCATCCATTTTGATGGTACAGGAAAAGGATAAGATATGCAGATTGGTTCAGAGTGCTGTTGAAAGTGGTGCTAGACTTATTCTTGATGGGAGAAAGATTGTGGTATGTAGTTTCTTTTCATTTTAGAATATGTAACTGCTATCCTTGCGGGTTTACATTATTTGTGGGGGAAAGAAAACCTGTTTCTTCTTACCATATTTGCCATGATATTCAGTGTTTATTACTCCAATACTTGTGATTTATATCTTTCTCTGAAAGAACTTGCAACTAAGCTTAAGCTATTCACAATGTATTTCTTTTGCGATAATTATTGGAATCTGAAACTTTTGATTAGGACCAAAGAGCTTCTACCTTTCATGCATACTGATGATTGCAAATGATGTCCATTCCGTGGGGTTCTAGATTGAAGTAAAAAGGCTTGGTCATTAAACAAGGACTTTCAATTTATTCAAAGTTGAGTGTGGATATCGCTCATAGTAGAAAAGATGTCTGACAATGTGCATAAGAGCTCTGGGGATACATGATGCTGAGATGTGATACCAGTCCAAGTAGTTCTTTCGAACAATGGACATTATGACTGATTAATTTCATGAACTCCTTCCAACTCAAAAGAAATTTGTATGAAAATGCAAGTACACTTAAATTTGTTTGAGGAAACTGAACAACGATGATTTGTGGTCTGTGTGAATTGACAGTGTATCTTATCTATTAAATTTTTCAAAGTGGAATGACTGCAAAATTTTCATATAAAGTTTCACAAAACTCAAGCTGTGAATGCAACTTATTAGAAAATGAAGATTAGTTTTGGGCTAATTTTTCATTTTGCCTTTTCCATGTTTCTACCATCTAATAATGATGCATTATTTCCCTAATTTTCCTTATCCACTAGGCTTTTCTAGCATTTTGTGTGCAAAGGGGATTCTATGTGTTTCTTTCTCCCATTGAGTTGTAGTTTTTAACTTTTGCACTTATTATGCTTGCTTACTGCCCTAGTACTTCCAACTCTGTTGTGATATTTTGTGCCCTACTGATACCAGTGACTTGCTTTCTAGGTTCCAAGATTTGAGCAGGGGAACTTTTTGGGCCCTATTATATTGGGTAATGTTACAACCCACATGGATTGCTACAAGGTATTTTGTCAATGCCATAGTTGTGTTCTGAATGCATAGCTAGTGATCCTGCGACACGATGTGAAGAACTTGACATCTTGTTGTTGTGATGTGCCTTTCTGATCAGGAGGAAATGTTTGGGCCAGTACTTCTCTGCATGGAGGTATATGAGTTGCTGACTCTTTCTGATCTAGTTTTCCCAAAAAGATGAGGGTTTAATGGATTATATCCTGCTTTTGTTTCATCAGGCTGAAAGTCTAGAAGACGCCATAGCAATTGTTAACAAAAGCAGGTCCACCCGCTAACTTAAATTTTCCCAAATTTTGAAATTCTCGTTGGAATTTCTTCTTCTTCTTCTGCTTTTAATACCTAAGTTAAATTTGTAACTTTATAACATTCTGTAGTAATCATATCTCTGACCTTGGGTACTATAGTAGAAAAAAGGGGGGGGGGGGGGTTGCTGAGTTGTGACAGTAGCTGTCTGTGAGGTTGGACACGATCTCAGCTGTGTCATGCATTTTAAGGGTACTCCCATGCCATTCATACTACATAGTACAGAAATCATTATTGCATATGCCTTTGCATCTAATTACTCTCCATCCAAAACTAACTGTCCAAATTTTCATTTTGGACTTTTAAAAGATACGCATGCAACCTCTTTAATTTGAGGTATTCATGTCCCACTGTTACCTGGATCCCACCACCAACCACCTTATAAACGTAAAAATAAGAATATCTGGCAACTTACACATGGAGGCACTTGATAATTTCTGTACCAAGCCAAGGGGGCACATTCAGTTTTGAAGGGGGGAGTATATTCGTAAGACTATTACATATAATTTGCAGTAGTTATTTTTTCTAACATAATGTTTGTTGATCTGCACTTGCAAAAACATGTGTTTTACTTTGGTATAATATTAACTTCTGAAGATTAATTCTTGATATTTGAATGGTTGTTATTGTAATCTGAATAACTTGCTTTATCCATATAGGATATGGTCCCTGATTATCATTTTGTTTTGTTAGTGTTGCGTTTCTTTTCCTTTTGATATATTTTTGTCTTGGCATTTCTCAAAAGCCAAAAGAACATACCTCATCATCAAATTTCCTCATCCTAAAGAACCCCTACATGTATTACGTTGGACTGAAAAACTCATTATTCATATATATCTTAATGCATCAATCAAAGAACATGTTAAATTTAGGAGTGCCTACTAAGTTACCTAAACTCATAAAGCGCTTTATCTTTCATATATGCTTTGTTCAGTTGTGTAGTGTGACCACAGTATTTACCAAGCTTAAAAGCCTCCTGTAATTCATGAGTCTAGAAAGCAATAAGTACATGCAGTCCATACCCCTGAATACAAATATGTAGTCATCAATCCTGGGACTTTGAAACCGATATAGTTTGTTAAAGCTTGTGCTTGGTTGAAAACACAAATGTAAACTGTGGTTATCAAACTGGAATCTTCTCAATGGTGTAATTATGTTACCTTATTTTTTAAACTTCTCATGTTTTCCATTCTTCATAGGCTTGGAAATGGGGCTTCCATATTCACCACGTCTGGAGTTGCTGCACGGAAATTCCAGAATAATGTTGAGTCCGGGCTGGTGAGTTGATCTAGATTGTTTAAGATACAGCTAAAGTAGCTGCTTTAGCGCTTCCATTTCAGCATTTGGACCGCAATCCTTACCTATAATTCCAACTTCAGTCGTGCTTACGGGTGTTGCATATACACCTTTCAGTTTTCATATATCTGGCACACTGTTCTAATATTCATTTTTGGCTAGCTCTTAATCCAGACTAATAAAATTCTATGAAAAATAGTTTAATCTTTGTTGAAAATAGTATGTTGAACTGTAGATACTAACAGTGTGAGCTATATAATGAAGAGGGAGGATTTGGTTGAGCAGTACTTGGGTCAAGTTTGAACTAAAACATGGTTTACATTATATTTATACTGGATTTTGGAAGACTTGGATCATTCTAGCTTTGCATGTTTTAGAGCCTGTCATTTTAAAATCATCTGGTATTGCTGCAGGTTGGAATAAATCTGCCCCTCCCAAAGCCATTGCCATTTTGTTCAGTAAATGGTCCAAAGCCATCTTTTTCTGGTGATTTCAATTTTTGTGGTATGTGGAGTTTTCTCTTCTGACCATATTCATCTCTTTTCTGTGACAAAACCCCCAAAATAATTGCTCCTGCAGGTTTTTAGAAGTTACGTTATTGTATTACTTCCCCAAAAAAACAATTCTTGCTTTAACCTCAGGGAAAGCTGGAGTTCAGTTTTACACACACGTAAAAACAGTTGCTCAACAATGGAGAGACTTACCGACCCAAAGGATATCAATATATCTTCCCCCAGCCTCCGAGATGGGGATGAGCAGTAGAGGGATTTCTGCAGCACATCCTCTTTTGCCAGAGATTGATTTACCTGACCAGAAAGCATCACCGGCAATACATTTAATTTTGGAGAAGGATTCACCTAGTGAAAACGTTTATGTGCCATTGCCCCCACCTGTGGAGGACTTGCCAAACCCAGAAGTGTTGCCTTCCACTCCACCAATGAGAGAACGAGAATTAACCAGGCAAGAGGGCGCTTTAATCATGCCCTTGACATTTGAAAGGGATTCAGTTAACCAAGAAGTATCCCTATCCCTGCCTTCAGTCTGTGAGAGGGATTCTGGTAGTCAAAACGAACCATTGTCCTTGCATCCGGTCTCTGATGGAATGTATTTAACCGAGACATCTCAGTGGAATGATTCTGTCACACTGATTTCACAAAGGACTGAAGCTATTCCATCAACTTCTGAGAGGATTTATATTGCTTCGAGTCCCCATAGAATCGGTAACATATCACCGGTAACTCGAAGTGCAGATTCAAGTGAGACTTCTAACTGCGAGAAATTACCTTTTCCTGCATCTTGCAGAAATGACATAGCTCCTATATTTCTGGGGACCGATGAAAGCCCAAGTCCTGTGTCTTTCGGGCATGATATGCATAGGACAGATATCAATGTGCATCCATCTTCTGAGACATATGTGTCTATAATATCTCAGCAGAATGACAATCTAACATCACAGAAGACCGATGCAACCCAGCATTTGAAGCCAGATAAAATTTATCCAACATCTCATCAAAGTGACTAGACAGGCCTCATCTCATTGATGACATGCATCAATGGATACAGCTTCCATGAGTTCATATATTGCAACATCTTGCAGGAATCCAGTGCCTTCAACTTCTCATAAAATTGCATCCTTGATCAGAGATTCAGAGGAATGATGATGGTATTCCTCTGAACTTTCTTTCCATTGAATCTCAAGGTTTGCATCCTCAAACCCAACAATGTTGTTTGATTTTATTATCTGAAACCCTTCCTACCTCTCTGGATGCAACTTTCTTCAAAGATCCTTTAAGGATTGAACTTTCTCCCTCTGAGTTCTTTTGCCTGGAATGTATAGAATAACTAATAATTTTGTAGCCCGGTACTTATACAAAATAATGAATCTTTTTCGTCTCTTATGTTTTCTGGGTCCAAAGGTTACGGCTTTCCCAGTTCTCTTTTTTATTAACATGGTATACACACATCCATTGCCCTGTGTTTGGTTATTTTATACTCTTGTTTTCTTTAGGTTTGTTTGATAGAAAAGTCTCATCTGGCAAAGCCCTTCTGCAATCACGTTTTCCATGAACTTTTCCTCATCAAACCACGTGAAATGATCTTGAAGACAACATAGTCCTCAGGTGCAGGGCAACCATACAGCAGAAAACCAGTGATGCAATTCCTGTTGACTCGAGGCCAAAGATCTATTCCAAAAACCTAAATGGATCAATCAATATCCAACATCAATCATCCTTTTTTCTGGAGATTGGAAAGCCTAAAGAAGAGTATGAGCCTAAAAAATATAGCTCAAAATAGCTGTTCTTGAAGATTATAATATTTTGTTTATTTACTATGGTTATATATATTGATTTCTAGTTATATATGTTTTCAGTTATAGTTTAATTTATTTGTGAAATGTTTCTTTTTGAAGAAATTCTTTCTTGTGATTCAACAAAGAATTATTCATCCTTTTAGTAATACTTGTTTTCTTTGGGATATAACCTGTATTGTTTGTGTTATTATCCTTTTAGTATTCAACAAAACATTAAATGTGTTTGCTGCATTCCTGCTGCTACTATGATCATCCATGGTTGAAAACTAGGAGCTTAACATTGCAAACTACACCTACAGCCAAACTCTTTCACGGTTTATTTTTGCTTTTGAATGTTTTAACTTTCAATTTTCCTTTCAAACAACTAAAAGTATTAAAGCCAGCCTTTTTTTAGAAAAAAAAAATCACTCGATATTAAAATGAAAAATCTAATTATATTCTTTTAGTGATATGCAAACTTAAAATTAAAAAAAAAAAAACTCTAAGATAAAAAAAAATAATAAAATAAGAGAGTTGGAGAATGAAAAATCAAAAATGTTCAAGATAACCCTTCTCTCTATCTTACCTTGAAAATTCAGAGTTCAGACGGTGCGCAGATGAGAGGGGCAACAAGGAAAGCAAGCAAGAATGCAATGTATGAGCATTTTCTGGTCACCCCCTAGTTCCATCACGATCAACAAAGAGCAAAATTCAACGGCCAATCTATCGATTTTTCGGACAAGAACTCAGATTTTGCGTTGTTCAAAACGCTTTACTGCTGAAACCGATGATAATGGGAAGGTTCTTCCTTTGCCTTACCATGTCAAGACCATTACAAGCACATCAAACCCATTTGTGAAGCACTGTATCAAGCTTCGTCAGAGCTCTTCTTATCGCCACTCTCATGGTTCAGTTCTTTTGGTTGGCTCTACCCTCGTAAGGTCTCTACCACCCTTTTTTTCCCCTCAACATTATATGTTTTATGTTCCTTTTCCTTGAATTTTGTTTCGTATTTCTGTTGGAAATCAGTGTTTATATCAATTATTATATCGATCAATTGACAATACTTATTCTCCAAATAATAATAATAAAAATCTGCTCTTTCAGGTTACTCGCTGAATTGTAGCGGTTGAAAAATTGTGCTTTTGGTAGGAATTTTAAATTAGACTTGTTAATTTACTGTTCGGGATCAATTCAGTTAATGAACTCGTTTGAGAAACTTCTAAATCGTTTGTGAGTCTATGCTTGGTGGAGGGAGGGGGGGTGTTAATTCTTATTATTTTGAAGTGGGACTGAATTTTGTTTTTACTTAGGTTGTTTCTAAGGGCAGTGAATGAATATTAAATTCAGATTAACAGAAAAACCAATTGCAATCTCATCTGCAGCAACCCAGAAAGAAATGGTTAGCTTTTTCTTAGTCAGTAGGTATTCAAAAGTTAAAATAAGATTAACTGCATACAGGAAGAAACATAGATTTTTGGCAAGTTTGATTAATCGAAGTTCAATTGTATCTCAAATTTACTGTCAACTGTAACAAATCAGTTTTTAATTTTCTTCCCTGCTATTTCATTTGGATTTACATCAGTAAACCATTTTGTTGATGTCCTATCTTCTATTTTGTACAGAAACTAGAATATTTTTTCTACTCAGAGAATTTATTTCTTTCTTCATTCAAGATGCTGAAGACATGCATTGGTTCAAGCAATTCTAACAAATTGAATGTGAAATTTACTCTTTGCAGGGAACTGTATAGCTTTCGAGGGAAAATTCAAGATGGTCTTACCATGATAGAATGCTTACTTTTGCTTGAGAATGCTAAAGTTCCTAAAGATCTTAATTGTGGTACTATTCGCCATGTCAATGTCAGCTCAGTGGTGATGAAGAAACTCTCAGGACTGCTATCAACTGATGGTCTTGACATGATTGCAGTAGCAAGGATTCCTCCCATGTTCCACTACATAGGCAAGGACCTACAAGAAGAAGATTGTCGTACATGGTTTCCAGTTCCATACCGGGTTCTTGTCCTTGATGGAATTCAGGTTTTCCTTCAAGTTATGCCAATAATTCTTGCATCAGATTGAGGTTAAGTTGTCGTTTTCCTTTTTATGTGGAATAAGTTCTTGTTTAGTGTAAATGTAGAAAGTCCAATGTAGCTGGTACTTTTTCTATGAAGCAAAGTAGCTTAGGTATGAGCTTAACTATAAAAGAGTAACTTTTCATTGTGGAGCAAGTTCAGTTACACTACCGAATCTTGCTCTTCCGAGACAATATTCATGTCATTGAAAGAGTCCGCAGCTTCGAAGTTGCATATAACCTGTCTATCTTCCTTCATTGAACTTAATAAAAAGTTCCCTGAAGCATTTAGAATGGCACCAGGATGTAGTTGCATATAACCTGTGTATCTTCCTTCATTGAACTTAATAAAAAGTTCCCTAAAACATTCAGGATGGCACCAGGATGTCTAGTACCTATAAGATGACAATAAATATTAAGCACCAAATTGAAATTTTACTGAAGTTTTTTGTGTGTTAGGAAAATATCTAAGTCCAAATAGAGGAGTAAATCTAGATCTGATAACAGAAAGCCAGAAGGTGTTCTTTGCATGTGTTCCAGTAAGCATAATAATATATACTGAGTTCTGGATGCATGAGAAAATTTCATAAAAACTGTTAATTGCAGGACCCGGGTAACCTTGGCACGCTTCTGAGATCAGCACTGGCATTTGGATGGGTAAGGAATACTTTTCTTACTGGAAGCTAACTTTTGATTGACTAGAACCTATATATACAGTTGCACTGAATTAATTCCCATACTATGTTTATTTGATTTTTGATATAATTGCACTCCACCGTGGTCATGTCTGGTTGCAATGTCTCCCGTTCACTACTAGAAAAATGGTCTGGTATAACTTATTTGTTGGTGACACACCATATATGAGTCAGGAGAAATCTCACTGAAAGTGTTTAGACAATTAAAATAATAGTGAGTTAAGAAAAGCATGATTTATGATAACACATTTAATGTGAGTTGAGATAGATTTTCTTTTCTCAACACAAAATTTATGTGTCAGCATAATTTTATCGATATGCAAACACTAGTATATCGAGAAAAATAGAAAATTCCCAACATAGAGTGTGTCTAAAAAGAAATTAATTTTTTGATAAAAAAGATATGAGAAGTTTGTATCTTTGTCGATACATGTGTTGGGAGATTATTTCTTTGTTTATATTATTATATTATTTTGAATTTAGTTTTTTTATTATATTATTTAAAAATATTTAAATTACGAATATGTTTTATATAAATTTTATATATCATCAAGTTTTGTTTAAAATAGAATTTAAATATAACGTGTCTTAATTTTTACATCAAAAGTAATTTGACATAACAGTTGAGAAGGTAAGTTTATAATGAAAGTTTGCAAGATTGAATCTATTTAATGATAATATTTGATTATTATTAAATCTCAAGTTAATGGACAGCGAAGGAAGGTGGGTTTGGAGCGGTAACAGGATATGTCTAAAAAATAAGGTCAAAGAATTTTTATTTGTTTATTTATATTTTACAAAAGGATATCGATGGTATCGTTGAGAGTGATTCATTGTGTTGGTATCGCTGAGAGTGTCGCGATGATTTTTATGAGTCAAAATTGAATTGGAAAAAACGGAGAAATGAATCATAATATACATTACATGTTGTGGTGGTTGGTCTACAGTACAAACCTAGACAACATAAAGATTGACTTTCTGAATTCTGATTGGGGTCTCAGTCACTTTTACTATTTATCCTATCTGGTCCATTCCCCATGAATTCAGGCAGCAATATCTATGCAAGAGAATCTATTGTTGTGGTTTAATCATTTTGAGAAAAAAAAAGGGTGTGGACTTTGGCTCCTCAGGATGGTGTCTTCTTACTCTCTGGTTGTTGTGATCCATTCAATGAGAAAGCGTTGCGGGCAAGTCGAGGTGCCTCCTTTCAGCTTCCTATAGTTTGTGGTGAATGGGCACATTTACTATCTCTGAGAAGAGATTTTCAAATGAGGATTTTGGCTGGCCATCCCGTGGAAAGTGAAGAAGTGAAGCTTGTTTCTTCACTTTCTCACAGATTTTCAGATTCTTTAGCAGAGACCCCTTTGTGCCTTGTTCTGGGCTCTGAAGGAAATGGCCTTTCCGAGAGAAGTAGACAAGAATCTGAACTAATAGGCATACCAATGGGTGGAGGATTTGAGTCTCTTAATGTTTCAGTAGCAGGTGGGATATTCCTGTACATGTTGCAGCCAAGGAGCAGCAATGCCATCCTCTGATAAGGTTAATGTTTCACACAACAAAGGAGTTCAAGAATTAATCAGCCAGGGGTGCAGGTTTGGATGTATTTAAAATGCAAAGTAGAAAAAGGAAGGATTAGCTAGAAAGAAAAGTGTGTGGAGAATATGAGCTTATTTGTGTTTGTTATTTTTGCTATCAATTATATCTTCCATTAATTTTATATCTTTTATAATTCTGTAAAATTTATATATATATATATATATATATATATATATATATAT
>JAOXNR010000028.1:18129919-18148286 GCA_028571225.1 Parsonsia alboflavescens
ACCTTTTGACTTAAGGTTATTAGAGATTTTTGCATGAAAGTTTGCATACTTTGATATTGTCATACGTCACTATTAACTGAGTGGACAATAAAGACATATATTGAGTATGACCTAATTTATGCTGTGGAATGTTGAATAATTAAGATAGGATATTTCCTTTTATATAATAAGAGAAGTGTTTACCATTTTTGATAAAGTGAGATTATGAAATGCATGACTATGCTCGAATAAGTAGATATGAGATATTTATCTTATTAGGTTTAATTAGCCTACTCAAGGTTTGAGAATTGAGAGATTAAACTTTACAAGTATGACAAGTTCCATAACTCATGTTAAATTATGATTTCCTGGACAAAGAGATTAACACGTGTTTTTATCATGGAAGGTTTTCTTTTGCCACCGACATTCTCGTTAATTGACTTGCAATATTGTGTTGTTAAACACCACTAATTGTACATGACATTAAATGTTGTTTATGTCGAATGCTAATTTTACGAGGACCGATTGGGTCACACATTCAAAACGTATTGCTTAATGGGTAATATGTTGCTTAAGACTTAAATGTAATTAGCTAAAGTTGTTTAGGCTAATTTATGAACAGGAATAAACCTAAAATAAAATTAAGAGTTAATTATGTGACTGAATTATAATTTTTCATGTTCAAAAATTTTAAGTTAGTTATTCTCTAATAGGGTGCTTGTTTTGAATTCAAATTAGGATTTATTTATCTAGAAGACTAAGGTTTTCCATAATTATGCCTCCCTTTTTCTATTTTTTTGTGAACGAGATAGAAAAATTAACACGATTGAATAGCAATTCAGTCGTGCTAAGTCCCTCGTCTTATTTCATGTGAGTGGATAGAGGCAGTGGTCTGAAATTGCTGCTATGATTACAGAAACAATAGATGACAAATTCTGAAATTGAAAAAAAGTAATGTCAGGACCCTCTCTAGGCTCCCTCCGATTGATACCTGTAAAGTGGTTTGTTTGTTTTTCCTCCTTATACGAAATGCTATAGAGTTCTTTAATTAAGTCTCTAATGGGCAAAGTTAATGGTTAGTTGTCTTTTTTTTCGAAAATAAAATTTAATCAAGTACCCATAGAACTTAGTTTATCCCTTTAGGTTTTATAGTTAATAAAAGATATTTGCAAAAATAATTTTTTATAAAAGAATTTTTTTTTTTTAACCGCTGACCATTAACTTTGACCATTAAAAACTTAATTGAAACATTCCATAAGATGTATTCTGCAATACTCCATGACATTACTCTATATATATATATATATATATATATATAGAGAGAGAGAGAGAGAGAGAGAGAGAGATGCTATAATGGGTAACAGAGCTCAAATTATATTATATTCATGTTAACTCTCTAACGATCAACTGACGATTAACTATTTTTAGAAAATTTAAAATAAATTTGATCAAGTACACCTAAGGTTTAATTTATTTTATTAGGGTTTAGTTTATAAAATGTATTTTAAAAAATAAACTTTTTAAAAAGAAATTATTTTTTCTTAAAAAAAGAAGATAGTTGACCATTAAAGATTTATCATGAGCACAATATAATTTGAGCTTCGTTGCCCATAATAGCTCCATATATATATGTATGTATATGTACATATGGTAATGCTATTGAGTGCACGGTTAAATTTCTAACGGTCAAAGTTAATGGTCAATATAACGGTGCACTCTATAACATTTCCGTACATATATAGAACCTGCAACTCACCAAGGCTATAGTATACGCTGAGATTAAGTCGAACCCACGACTTGTAATATGCAAGCTACACCTCCGAATCACTTGACAACATCCTTAGATTCATCAATGATAGACTTTACCATTTTGTTAGAGAGAAAATATAATAATTGTGAACAAAAATAACTAATTTATCCTTTGTATTGAACAATGAAATAGAATAGAGAATAGAAAAGAAATTTGAGAAAAGTTCTATTCATTTATCCATTCATTCATTCCCACAAATGAGATTACAAATCCTCTTATTCATAGGAGAAAGAGGATGAGATAAGATAGTTATCCATATCTTATCAAAGTGGCAACAGGGTGACCAAGGCGGTCATGCCACAATCCATAGTTATCAGGATTTATCAATTTCCAGGACATAGTGGCATAGGATTCAATGGCCTTAATTAGGAAACAATACAATCCCGTAGGTGAAATTTCAAGTTTCTCATGGATGGTCTTCAAGCCCATCTTATTAGAGATAATGCCTATATATTCTTTATTTTGTTCATAAATAGTTTTAATATGGTTCCTGTGAAGGCATACATCCTTGAAACTAAGTAAATTTCTTCTGGATTTACTACTAAGCAATGCATCCTCAATATGGAGGATTGTGCCAGTAGGCAAAATGATTGTGGTATTCCCAAAACCATCAATTATCTTAGCAGGACCGGATATTGTATGGATAAGTGAATTTTGCAATCTCATATTCAAGAAAAAAGTGTTTGCGACGTAGTATAGAATGCATTGATGCATTATAAAACAATTAAACACCTTCACTTTTCTCGGTATTATTCATGTTGGCAACTTCATGTGTCAAGTATCATAAATTATGGAATGTTAGATATCAAAAATAGCGTATATTATTGAAATTTCGTAATGATATTTCATAAAGATGAACATGCAGATTATAAAAACTAAAAACATGATTCAAAGTGCTAATGCTTAAAGAAAAAATCAAAAATCCTCAAAGAAATCAGATACATCTAGAGATGCATTTGCTGCTTCAGGAGAAAGAGGAGTCTTATCAATAGAGACGTTATTGGCCTCAAAATTGTTATTTGGGGAGGGATTAATTTTGATGGCATGAGATTCACTACACTTGCCCGTATTCTTTATAGATTCTTGGTATAGATCCACAAAATGTTCGATAGGTATGCAACCGGTGTCCAGTCATGCCACAACAATGATAAATACTTTCATTATTCCTCTTCATCTGCTTCTTCCCTTTATCATGACTCGAGCCAAAATCATATTTCCTCTGGGGGTTAAATTTCTTGTTACCCCATCGAGGATTACCCCCGTGCCTCTGCTCATAGCCTTTAGAATGGCCAATGTTTCTCATAAAGTTAGCATGTGCTTCAGGTAATGCTTGTGTGCCAGCAGGTTTGAGATCATGATTCCTGGGCAATAACTCATTAGTTTTCTCAGCCCTCAAGAGTACAGAAATTAATTCAGAATATGTGATAAATTGATGTTGCCGGTATTGCTGTTGCAATATTATATTGGAAGCATGGAAGGTGGAGAAAGTTTTTTCCTAGCAACTCTGCTTCAGTGAGTTTGACACCACATTACTCAAGTTGAGAAACAATATTGAATAGAGCGGAGTTATAATTAGACACTAATTTAAAATCTTGCAGCCTAAGATGCTGCGAATCATATTGTGCTTGAGGGAGGATGACAGTCTTGGTATGATCATACCTATCCTTCAACCTCTTCCACAGGGTTTGAGAGTCTCGAACGAATAAATATTGAATCTACAGGCTCTCAGGCAAATGCCGACGAATAAAAATCAACACATTTGCTTTATCCATTTCATTTTGAAGATCCATTTTCTGAGATTGCACGAGCGAGACCTTGCCCTTGGAGATGCATTTCCATGTCAAGGCACCAAGATAAATAATTATTTCCACTCATTTCCAAGAGGTGGAATTTGGGCTTTTCGATATTTGGCATAATATTGAATCAAAATGAATCCTTTAAGGATCTTTAGATAATCTCCACCACTATTTCAGGAGCAGTGAGATTAGGCTAATAAAAGAAAGTAAGATATTATAGTAGATGAGAATAAAAGGAAAAGCTATTTGGGAGAAAGGAATACCTTTACAGAAGAAACAGTTTCCTCAATTTGTAGAGCCTTTGGGCTGATAACATGTTGAAAAATGGGATAGAATAGAGAAGAAATAAGAGAAAAGTTCATTCATCCCCACAAATGATTACGAATCCTCTTATTTATAGGAGAAAGAGGATAAGATAAGATAAGATAGTTATCTATAACTTAAGATAATCATGAAGGAATCTTAATCATGAAGGGAAGGTGATCATCCACATCTTAATTTCATAACACTTTGAACAAATATTTTTTTTTATTACTCTCTCCTTTCGAAATTAAATGTTTCAGTTTGACTTAATTCATTAAACAATGCATTGTCAATTTTCTTAATAAAATTTTTACTAGTTTAGGAAGTAGGACATTCAATTATGAACAATTTGACATTTATTTCTGGATTGATGAGTATTATTATTTAATAGAAGAGCTTTTAATTTTGATAATTTTGAATAGCCATGTTTATAGTGACTCTTGGACGAAAACTCCTAAAAGTTGTGTTGAGAATCCCACATCAGATATGTGTAAGGGCATATTGTAGTATATAAGGACTTGGGCAATCCTCTCCCCTTGAGCTAGACATGAGGGGGTGTGTTGAGAATCCGATGGCGTGAGGGGGTGGGTTGAGAATCCAAATCCCACATCGGATATGTATAAGGGCATATTGTAGTATATAAAGACTGGGGCAATCCATATTTTAACAAGTTAAATCAAATTAAGAAGAAATGGAAATAGATTCTAGTCAGTATCCACGTTGTCATTAAGATAACTTCATGGAGAGTGTTTTGCAATCAATATATATATTTATAGAAGAGGCCGCTTTCTTGATTTTTACAAATTTTGTCTTTGCTTCTTCCCAAAGCCTCATTTCCCCCATTCACTCATCATTCATGGCTGCTGCCATTGGAGTAAACCAAAAACCCGTCTGCCCATATTTGACAGCCCCAAGGCTCAAACACACCGGAAACAAACAGGTAACAAATAAAGTAGTTAGTTTGTTAATCTTGGAAATGGTTTTTCAAGAATTTGGTAAAAACCATGTTCTGTTCTAATTAAATGATGATCTTGATCTTGCAGTTTTGCTTGAGAGCATCAGCTCCTGCTAATAATAGTTCAGATGGCACGGGGAAAGGGAAAATGGCTATAAAGAAAGAAAAGGATGGCTGGAAGATTGATTTCTCAGGAGAAAAGCCACTTACCCCATTACTGGATACAATCTACTATCCACTTCATATGAAGAATCTCTCAACACATGTACACAAATAGGAATATTTTCACCTGTTTTGAATTCAGAAATGGTTTTTTACTGCAGTTTCATATATAATTTATCTCTTTGTTGTCCTCAGGATCTTGAACAGCTAGCTGCAGAGCTTAGAGCAGAAATTGTTTACACTACAGCAAAAACTGGTGGACATCTCAGTTCAAGTTTAGGTGTTGTGGAGTTAACTGTAGCCCTGCACCATGTTTTCAATACACCCGAAGATAAGATTATCTGGGATGTTGGCCATCAGGTAAGATCAAGAAACGTCCTTTCTGAGAAGTTTTTGAGCTGGAAATTAAATAAATTCTTCCTCTGTCTGGAATTGAATGGGAATTTGAACGGTGCAAAATGGGACATTCAATTCTTAACTCACTGGCTGAGGGTGTATCTTGTTTTTAGAAAATGGTTCTAATTATAGCAGCAAAACTGCAGACGTACCCGCATAAGATTTTGACAGGAAGAAGGTCTAAAATGCATACGATTCGACAAACTTCTGGCTTGGCAGGATTTCCAAAGAGGGATGAGAGCATCTATGATGCTTTTGGAGTAGGACATAGTTCAACAAGCATTTCTGCTGGTCTTGGTACGTAACGAATATTGTACATACATAGGACAAACTCTTTCTTTTTCTTTTGTCCCTTTTCTCTGGGAATCAAAATTTCTTGATCATTTATAAGGAGTTTATCAAAAGAAGCCAATTATAAGCATTTGGGATTAAAATACTTTGATAGGTATGGCTATAGCGAGAGATCTTTTACGGAAGAACAACAATGTGATTTCAGTCATTGGTGATGGTGCCATGACGGCAGGACAAGCATACGAGGCAATGAACAATGCAGGCTTTCTTGATACTAACCTTATTGTCGTATTGAATGACAACAAGCAGGTTTCTCTTCCCACTGCTACTCTTGATGGTCCTGCAACCCCTGTTGGAGCACTTAGCAGTGCCTTGAGTAAAATCCAAGCAAGTCCAAAATTTAGACAACTACGTGAAGCAGCAAAAGTATAATTGCTAAGACTTTGTCTCTAAATTTATGATTTCCCTTTTTTTCTGTGTTATTTTATGAGAGAATCCTATCTTATGATGATATAGATTATAACCAAGCAAATTGGACCACAAGCACATGAAGTTGCTGCAAAAGTGGATGAATATGCCAGAGGTATGCTGAATGCTACAGGATCAACTCTCTTTGAGGAGCTTGGATTGTATTATATTGGACCTGTGGATGGGCATAATGTTGAAGATTTAGTAACCATTTTCCAGAAAGTAAAAGCAATGCCCGAAGCAGGGCCGGTTCTAATTCATATTGTAACAGAGAAAGGAAAGGGGTATCCCCCGGCTGAAATGGCAGCTGATAAAATGCATGGTGAGGCACAAACTCAAAAGGCCAAAAAAGTAAAATTGATGGACCCAAGAAATACTGAATTTATACTAATAATAATATCATTCTGTTGTTTCAGGGGTTGTGAAGTTTGATCCAAGAACAGGAAAGCAGTTTAAGTCACAATCTCCCACGCTTTCATATACACAGTATTTTGCTGAATCCCTGATAAAAGAAGCCGAGATCGATAACAAGATCGTGGCTATCCATGCTGCCATGGGTGGTGGAACAGGCCTCAACTACTTCCAGAAGAGATTCCCGGATCGCTGTTTCGATGTAGGAATTGCAGAGCAGCATGCCGTCACATTTGCAGCTGGGTTAGCCACAGAAGGTCTTAAGCCATTCTGTGCCATCTATTCATCGTTCCTCCAACGAGGCTATGACCAGGTTTGGAAACTACTACATTCGATGAACAAAAACTTTCTTGATTTCCAGGTTTTCGGGAGGAGACTAACAAGTGAATGAATGATTCTTCTATGGAGATAATACACAGGTAGTGCATGATGTTGATCTTCAGAAGTTACCTGTTCGATTTGCAATGGATCGAGCCGGTCTAGTTGGTGCGGATGGACCAACTCATTGTGGTGCATTTGATGTTGCATTCATGGCCTGCTTGCCTAACATGGTGGTTATGGCTCCTTCAGATGAAGCAGAGTTGATACATATGGTTTCGACAGCAGCTACAATAGATGATAGACCATGCTGCTTCAGGTTTCCAAGGGGGAATGGTATTGGAGCTGTCCTTCCTCCTAATAACAAAGGAACACCTCTTGAGGTTAGTATTAGAAAATAGGTGTCTTTAGATTTAAACTAAAAAAGGCATACTGCCGAGACTTGAACTATTAACGGTTAGCAGAAATCTTTATGATCTTTCATGAACAGATTGGGAAAGGAAGAATTCTTGTGGAGGGTAGCAGAGTTGCAATCCTGGGATATGGTTCAATTGTCCAACAATGTTTGGGAGCAGCAAAAATGCTGAAATCCAAGAACATCTCAGTAACAGTAGCAGATGCCAGATTCTGCAAACCACTGGATGGTGATCTTCTCAGAAGACTAGCAAATGAACATGAAATCTTGATCACCGTGGAAGAAGGTTCAGTTGGAGGTTTTGGATCCCATGTAATTCACTACCTAGGCTTGGCTGGAATTCTGGATGGACGGATTAAGGTGAAGTTTCAGCAATCAAGAAAATTTAATATTGAATTCAGAATTTTGAATTAGTCATATTCATTCTCATTTCTGTTTTAAAAATTTACATGCAGTTGAGATCAATGGTTCTTCCTGATAGATACATAGACCATGGAGCACCAACTGATCAGATTGAAGAAGCAGGACTGTCTTCAAGAAACATTTGTGCCACCGTTCTTTCACTATTAGGGAAGCCAAGAGAAGCCCTTCAACTTCAATGAAGTCATCTTTTGGGAAAGAAAAATGTTCGATTACAAGCTGGAAAAAGTGCTTCTCTGGATACTCTTAGTTAAACCAGCCATGCAGGCTACTACAATTAACATTTGCTGGCCTTATAAGCAATTTCCTTCTTGGTAGGTTGGGGATCGATTCGTTGCTTCAGGTTTTGCAAATATTAAACATGCCACGAATATAACGGATTGACGTTTTGCCGAAATGTACAAGTCATTACGTAAATGTATACCTAATTGATTGATTTCTCTTGAATAAGTAGCAAACAAAGAATAAAATAATAAGAATCTGACCAGCTAATTATTTGGGTAGAAGAGATGCTCTTAATTTTACAAGCCACAGATGCAGATTTGTAAATTGATGGCAATAATTTAATATCATCTATCTACAATTATGAACTGATTATCAACACACAGATATTATTGGAAAATCATCTATCTTACTTCTGACTTTCAACCCACTTTGTACAGTAACCAAATTATAAGAACTTTTTAACTAAGAGTTCCCTTACGTTCTCTCTATCCCCTTCTCTTACCTTTCAAGAGCTCAACCAAAGCAGCTGTATCTTTAAGGGTTACACCTTGAAGTAAAGGCTCTTCTTTTCCAGGTCATTAGAACAAATTCTAAGATGTTTAGCTTACAGAATTGATAAAGCAGTGAGTCTTGTTCCGCCTCGTGATCGAGATCATGAATATAACCGACTGAATGAGTATGTTGCAGGCTTTAAAGTTTAACATAGTTACAGGGGGGTGGGAACTTTTTACTTGGGCAAAAATTAGACCTATACCAGTGGATAACTGTGAGAGCAGAAAGTGGTTTATCCAGTGTAGAGGAAGGTTCATGTTAAGATGAAGGCTTGAAGCAGACTTTGTGCGATTCGAATGCGCTCAGGTGTCCCAGATATGATCACTTTCCCATCAGGCTCTCCAGGAGAAGGGTCTCGCAAGATGACTGTTGCACCTGATATCTACTCCGGCAACACAAAATTGAATGAGACTATTATTATTAAGCGCTAGAAAAAAGTAAGATAATTAAGAATGATGGTCCAGTAATCTAAACCAAGATGTGCTCCATTAGAACAAGTTCAGTATTCCCAGAAATGCACATTCGAATAATCAAATTCAGAAGGTGTCCTATCCTAAATTGTTCTAAGAGTAATGTGTTCCAAAAAGAAGAATATTACAGTCTATTCATTTTGAATGAAAAAGTTACGACTATTAAAAGTTCTTAACTTCATCAAACAGAGGCTGCATATGCTACAGCAACCTGCAGAAACTAGTGTTGTTCAGAAGTTCGTAAAGCATCTTGTCAAAGCATTACAGCATCTTTCTTCAAGCAAAACAAGAATCTGATGTTAACAGGGCAAGAAACAGCTTGCTTTAGCCACAGGAGTACTTTGCCACCCAAAATGCAACCCCAAGTTATTAAATACATTATATCTTGACCAAAACCTTAATTCCTATCTAACACTTTGAGGGTAGCTAAGAGGAAGATATCATGTACCTTGCTTTTAAGTTCATAATGATAAATGATAATATTTCATTTCCATGTGAAGCTTCATGTGCAAACTTGCCAGACTAGAGAGGGATCGTTGAACTTAAAGTTTAAAATGAAATGTGCTTTTAAGAATTGAAGGTAGCTAAGAAATACTGGCAATCCATCAGAGACGGAGAGGTGACTGTGAGAAGAAGTGAGACTGCTTTGATGCCCTTTTTGCTTTTGTAAGTGAAGATCCTAAACTGCAGAACTGGATAGCAATTCATTTTGTGATTGAGAGGAATTTGATTTTCTCATATAATTAGAGAAGTTATTTTCAGGAAAAGGGGGAAGAAAGAAAGAAATGTCTTCACACTCATCTCCATCAATAAATTATTCAGTAGCAATGCCCCATTCCCAATGAGATCATCAGGAGCCCTAAAGTTTCGGCACAAACTTAACATAAATGTAGGGAAATCGTACTGAAACCTAAAGAATAGGAATGATGTAAAATGCTGAGGGAAAGCATTTCAGGTGAAATTGCATTTTGGTCAAGAGATGGTATGTATTATGCAGGTTAGGGATTTAGGAGGAAGGGGTACGGATTCAATCCCTCTTTAGCTTAAATGCATAATTTTTATTTCTTATATGTTCTCTTTCAGATAATTTATTTTTCAATCCCTGTTCAGGCACCATTCTAGTATTTCTATAAACAACAGATAGCTCTTGGATGGAATGAAAATGTTAGATGCATAAAACTACACTACATTTTACAGTTTATAGAAATCTAAGTGCAAACAAGATAAGTGAAAGAACCCAAAATAAATATCCCCAAAATCCCTATTTGTAAATATTCTTAGTATTACAAATGAAAATAAATCCATTCAAGTTGCAACTGTACAGAATAAGTTATCCCATGGTGAAGAATTATAAGGGGATAAATACTGAGAACTTTTGAACCTAAAGGATGAATATTCTAATGGAGGGAAAACTATCATTGAGAATGGTATCATATCACAGGAGGTCTCTACAATCTTAAGGGAGGTAGTTGCCTTTCCCACCCTCCCAATATGTCCTTCACTGTGGCAAATACAAGGAATATTTGTAAGGGGTGCATTTTTTTTCTTTAAAGGTCCCTGAGGATGTCAGAAATGTAATTAGGATCTTGCTGGAGTTACTCTACTAAGACTTGGTCCAACAGACTGAAGCCTCTAATACAACCAAAAGAAAAAGAAGACCGAAATATGAAATATATTTTGCCACTTTTACTCCAAGTAATGGAAAGACAGCTTAACACTTTTACTGAATTATCAGGTAAACCATGCCAGTAACTCTTAAGTAAATAACCAACCCTTAGTGCAGGGTCGAAGTTTACAAACAAATTTCAGGAAAGTCTGAAGTCAACTCCTATATCCTGAATGCTCAACAGTCACCAATTCTCTATCACTCATCCAAACAACTGTACATCTCCAAAACCTCTGCAATTGGTTCCACAACTATTAAGCAGCATGATACTAAACCTTAATGAGGATTCATCATAATTCATCAAAGAAGAAAATGAGGAAACCAATAACTTCAAATATCTGAAAGGAAATTGATGTGCTAATTCACTAATTAGTAGGATGTATTTATCATCTATTTTATCAGCATTTACTAAAATTCAATTGATTATCAAGAGGTTTTAGATTAGTATTTTGGGCTCTCCATTAGAATTTTTGTTGCATCCAAAATTTTCCACCAGGGGCTGAAAGAAGGCAGATTTTATGCAAGAGAGGCTTACCTCTTTGAGACGAGCCAGATTGCTACCATGTTCACCATATACAGATCCGAAAAGTTTTCCTGGAACCAAAACTTCCACCGTCCTAATTATAACAGAATCTACACTGGAACTGCACCAAGAAGCAAAAAATTTCAAATGGCTGAAGGCAATCATATATAGTGAATGTGACGTAAAGCGACCCCTTCTGTGCCCAAATTGATTTTGCATTTTTCCCTTATGTTTCCTAAAGCTTGTACAAGAAATAAGAATATCCAATCAAATTAAGAATTTTGAAATCACAATTTCATTAACCTGACAAATTACTTAATAAAGAGGAAATGCCTTGTAAATCATTTTGAGATATTGACCATCAGTTCTGAAACAAGAGAATGGTACAAACAGTTCTTGGAACTTTAAAGATCAGAACTTCTTGGCTTCAGTTTTCAGTTGTCCCACTATCAATTTCCTCACAGCATCATATTTAATAACAGAATTTCAAATATGCTAGCAAAAACAAACAACACCAACCACATTAAATGTACAAAGAAAAGATTGTCATGTTCAATAGAGTAAAGACACATAATACGGGTCAAGGTGAATTATCAAAATTGCAGAAGCGGAGCAATCAATAGACTTCGAATATTTAAGGAAAGTTGACTAATATTAACTCTAATCCATTAACAACACTGAATAGAAACTCCACATAAAATTATCAATGAAAAGGTTGGGAAAAACCTATATTTTAAAGGATGAAAGGTGATGCAGTTTAAGTTATGCAAGAAAATCTCATCTCACACATGAGCATAGATATTTAGTAGTTATAACTGGACTGTTTCACAGATTCTGATTATTGCTCAACTTGATAACAAACCTAGGTGCATAAAGACAGAATAACAAAACAGCCTAAGATTGTGTGTTATGAAATACTACCTGCAGGCCATAATAATGGTCATGTTTGACACAAATATTAAGAAAATGATTAGATTATTTTAATTACTAATGAAAAAGACTAAATACCCTACATTGAATTTGGAGAAATAAAAAAGAACAATTATTAATGAACTCTAAATTTTCCCTAAATGTGAAAAATAATTTAAACATACCAAATCTTCAAATGTGGTTATTATAATTATGGACCTTAGGTAGCAAGTAAACCAAAATTAGGATATCTCATTAACTCAAAGGCCATACTTTCCTTACGTACAAGTTAATTTATTCTGCATATATTAATGACCCACTTGGGACAGCCCATTTACAGTGTTAGGGAGTTGAAAATTGTACAAAAACCCATTTCGTTTCCCCATTCACGACCAACTTTAGAGAATTTAGGTGAATTTAGATGAAAATCAGAAAAAAGCTCTCAATTTAAGCAACAGCAGATATTGAATCCCAGAAATAAGAATCTTGTTTCTTTTATCCTTTATTCACTCTTCATCCTCTTGCTCTTTCCTGTTTCTTCTTTCCATCTCTTCTTCCACTGATTCCCCCCACCCTTCCTCCTTCCCTTTCCCTCTTTCTATTTACTCTTCTTCCACTAATACAGTCACATGGATTGGTTTTCTCTTTGGGGACTGCCAAAGTACTCCCTATGAATGAACAAATACCGCGAATGGTAGCCTTTCAAGGTCAAAAGGCACTGCTTCATTCTCATCTTTATATCCTTATCATTTCTGTTCCAGAAATTCCTCTCTTTAAAGCGAAGGGGTAGAACTGATTCAACATCTGAAGAAAAGGTGGACACCATTGAATTAAAGCGAAAATTCACATATGAGTGTTTTTCTTCTCACACAAGCAAAATTCAAAGGCAAAGCAGCCTTGGCTGCCCAGTTTTAAAATTAGTGTCCAATTTGGTTTTGGGTAGTTTTGGAAATATCTAGTTAAGAAAGGGTCATTCATAATTCTGTGCCACATGATGAAAATTTCTACAACTTAAATTACTCCTAAAAAATGGAAAGGATGTTCTTTTTAAGGTTATAAAAATGAATCTAGATCCAAATGCACACAAGATAATCAACAACTTGAGCTTGGGAAGTGAAACTGATGATACAAACTGACCTTTGATGGTCGAGTACTCCAATGGAAGGTTTCATTTCCATTGCACTGTCCTCAAGCATTGACATTTTCTTGTTGTCCTTCAACAACATTAGAAAATCACACCTCAAAAGTATTCTAATGCCAAACATAATACAGAAGAAAAAAGATTTGTCAAAATGAGGAAAAGAAAAGATGGCAGGAAAGAATGTTGTTTACCTTCTTGCGTTGCTTTACAGGTGACTGAAAACCACCAACCTTGCAAACAAACCCAAGCTGATTAATTTGATCAACAGAAGAAAGGTTGGATAACTGATCTTGTTGAGGAGAGCTGGTCATTCCTTTTCCATACGGACTACTATCTGGGTCTGCAGAATAAGAATAGTGCCCAGACCCCACCCCTTCTGACAGCAGGCTGGAAAATACTTTATCTCTGATTCTTCCAGTAACTTGAAAAAGAGCACTCTTAACATTTTCATACTCACCATTAATCTGTATGCAGAACCATTGCATTGTTATGTTATGACAATCAAATATAAAAGATAAATAAACAAACAAATAAAAGATTGTTGTTATCATTTTGTCAGATGACAAAGTTGGATGTGGCAGAAGGCTTAGATTTCAGTTCCGCAGATGAAGTAAACACTACCAGACTAATAGCACCCAATGAATACAAGAAACAATGTCATGACAACGTCAGAACATACAATGAAGCAAAAAGTTTAATCTTCAAATAACTCAGGTAAAACTTCGGTAAAATTCTGTGATCTTAGGCATTTCAACCAAACCTACAATAGAAGAAGTCTAGAGTTATTCAATGTCCCAAAACAGAAAAGAAAAAAAAAGCTTTAAGGATCTTTTATTCTAACTGACCGATGAGAACATCACATCTGAACCAATAATACTTCCTTCTCTTCACAAAGTGAATACTTGATGCATGAACAACAGTGAGGCGTGCGGCAACTTGAGAACAGATAATGTATGAACAACAACTAGAAATTTTAATATTTTTCAACTGCCAAAATAAATGAACCATAGCAACAAGATGCACACACCTGCACCACTTTATCATTATCTGAAGCACAATGTGGGAAGGGGTTTGCCCCTAAAAGCTGTATCTCAACATCAGATGCAGCACTTATGTCTGAAGCAAGTTTTCCTCCATCATCAATCAAGCAGTCAACTTCAATAGGAGTAACAAGAATTCTGGCAGTTATAGTTTCATTCCTACTCAAACCCAGTATCAAACCATGGTTAATGCCAACCTCAATGGATCGAGCAAAAACACGAACAGTGGCAATTTGGGCAGATGAGTATAAGGGATCTGGGCTCTGTGACATTAACAACATCAACAGTAAACAAAATCAGAGAAATGCATTGTGACAGAACAATCCATGTCAAATATTGAATGTGCAGCATAGGTGCAGCTATATGGGAATAAATGGCGGACTTTCAGTGAAAACATGAGAAAACCTCTAACGAAGAAATAGTAGCCAGACGCTCATTCAATCCAGCTACAGGAGATGAGAACTTTATTGAAGCACCAGTTTCCTTCTCCAGTGATTTAACAATAGTTGCACCCTTTCCAATAATACCCCCAGCAGAACCACTAGAACAGAGCAATCTGAAGACCACTTTTCGCTGATTACTTCCTTCATCTAAGTGTAGAATCTTGTGGACGTCTCCTGTCAATGTATCAAGAGTTGGAGCAGGATCACTCGACTTTCCAGGAAAAGATGTTGTTAGATTATTATTTGAAGTGAAATCCTGCTGTATATCATTTGATGCCACACAGGAAGATATGGGTAATCTTTTCCCAGGCGTGCAATCTTGAAGACGACGGGAAACAGCAATCATTGCTTTCTTTACAGCTATAACACTGCCCATCATCTGCCATTCTAGTAATAAATCAGAAGAAATCCCATGAAGCTCAAATTACAGAAAAGCATTTTCCTCTTAACCAAATCCAATGGTAATATAGTTTTGGTAATAAAGAACAAGTGAAAGAGTGTGTGTGTGTGCGCGCACAGGTGTTTGTGTGTGTGCGCACAGGTGTTTGTGTGTGCGTGAGAGAGAGAGAGAGAGACGAATCATCTATAGAAGTTGGGTCATTTCTTAACTTTGTTTTCAGCATATCTGAAATACAAGAGATGCTTCAACTTAATCTCCAGAATATGCAACCAACCATGAACATGCACAAAATACCGATCCAAAGAAACAATCCATTCAAAATTTCAACAGAAGTATGTCCGAAAATATAAGTCCAGTCACCTTTTTCAGAAGAGGTAGCTATAATGTAAAAAACTAAAATGCCCTATTAATTTCTTATTAAAAACTTCTCTTCTTAAAAGGTCAACCTTTTTCCAATCTTCTCTCTTTTATTTTCATTTTCAATCAACTGAGAAACAACATACCTCCATCCTGAAAATTTTAATTAAAGCATTGCTAGTTCTTTTGCCAATCAACTTCAGTGAATGTTTGGATTTTCCAGGTTAACAAATATTAAAGGAAAGGTATTCAAGTAAAATAAACACTAAAAATGATAAGACTAACTAAATTAACCATCATTTCTTAATGTCCGAAGCAGATGGAAATGGACTATTTTTTTGGGTACCGAGGGAGAATACACTTCATATTTCTCAGACAGGATGGTTCAGAGACCTTCCCATCAAAATCACGGTAAGAAACTCAAGTGAATACTCCGTATTGCTAACAGTGTTCTTTCCTCCTTTTTTCCCCTCCTTTCTCTCTGGGTACAATTCTGATAGAAGATAAAAACGAACCCACAGCTTCTTCCCCTGGGGCTAGGTAAATAAGGGTGCAAAAACAAATCAAGGTGTATGTATGCAGTAAAAGTAGCTCTAACTTTCATCTCTGCTTCAATACTCCCTCCACAGAACAGTTATAGCAAATCTCGCACTAAACTCCAAATGCTCACCAACAAATATGTATGGATATGCAATTAACATAGCCACATTCATTGGATTGCCAATATTTGCAAGTAACAATATCCAGATCCAACAAAATTCAAGAAACTAACACTCATCAAAATTACCACTCTTAGCTTTGAGAACTTTGAAGTGTGTAGCTATCACCTCAAGCTCATTAAAAGTTTGCATAAACACTGACCTGTATCAACTCTTCTTCAGGCATTGCACAGGCAGGAATTTGCTCCTTTTTCAAAACCCGTATTTTGGCCCCCGAATGTCGACGTATAGCATCAACAATTTTCCCCCCTTTACCCATGACGGCCCCAATTTGACCTGAACCCGCAAGCAATCGGCACCCTATCACACAATTTTCACTCCCTTCAACCTCCAAAACTCTCTCAAAAACCCTCATTAAACCTTCTTGGGCTCGAGAAACTTCGACCAGGAAGTCCTCATTTCCAGACCGAAAGTCCTCAGAATCTATAGGGATTCTCTTGTTAATATCCGGGTCCCCGATGACATTGATAACGCGCTCATGGCAGTTGGGGAGGGGTTCTTCAAAGCGGATTTTAGAGCCTGTTTGGTTTTCCAGCGTTTTTATTATGCCGCCTGAGTTTCCTATCACTCCTCCTGCTGTGTTCACGTGGCAGAGCAAGCGAAAAATAACTTGGCCAGGCTGCAGAACAGTTTGAACATCGCCCCCGCGAAGATAGGCTCTCTGGTTGTGAATTTGGTGATTCTGCTTGTAATGGTTCATTTCGGCTTTGGACCTCAGTTGAGGTTCCATATAGGGAGGAGATGCTTTCTCCAATTGAAATTCGACTACCGCTCTTCGGTAGACAGGAAAAATCTGCTCCGGTGTAAACTTTAGAGTCGCATCAGGGTGGACATGGTAGTGGAGGTAGCGGTAGCGGCAGCGACGGACCGAGATAAGGTGCCGCCGGCGGTCCAACAGGCTAAGCTAAAGACTGCGGTTGCGCATCATGAGTCCCAACGCATACAACGTTACGTTTACTTAGGTGGACTTTGAGGAGATTGCTTTTTCCGACCGGTAGAGTGGATTCGATTCCAGTTGAGCCTATCGATACGTATTTTTCTTATCTGGAGGTTGATTCGGTATGAACTCACGGCCTGCTCGAGCTTGACGGTCTCATTTTAATTTCTAAATAATTTATAAATGTTACTACGGTGATGATATTGGATACTATGCAAATAAATGTCCTCAGAAATTTGAAAAAAATAAAAAGAAAATAGAAATAGATGATAACATTAAAGAAATGATAACATTAGGTGAATTTGTATAGATAAATGACTTTGAAAATTTAGAGTTAAATTATAGTATTTTTATTTATATAGATATAGAGTACAAATCTAATTTTGAAGATGAATGAATGAACTCACGACCTGCTCGAGCTTGACGGTCTCATTTTAATTTGTAAATGTCATCAAATTGGATACTATGCAAATAGATACCCTAAAAATTTTGAGAAAAATAAAAAGAAAATAGAAATAGATGATGACATTGAAAAAATGATAAAACAAGGTGAATTTGTGCAGATAAATGACTTTGAAAATTTAAAATCAGATTGTAGTATTTTTATCTATACAGATACAGAATACGAGTCTACTTCTGAAGATGAATGAATTAGATATTATTGGAACAAGTTCCTTCCAAGAACAGATAGATAACTCTGTAGAATATATAGGAGAATATAGATAAGAAAAAGTTAAAACAAATACTAAAAGAAAACTTTTCTTTATCAAATTATTCTGGATTTAAAGTAAATATACTAGATAAATTAGGAATTAAGCAAAGAAAACATCATCTTTTTTATGGATTAAATATTAGAGAAAGAGCTTTAGAAGTTTCACTTACTTCTAATAAAGTAATAATACCTTTACTTTCAAAGAAAGATATTCAAGAAAAATTACAAAAGATAAAACCAGAAATTAGGAATACTTACACATTGGAGCAATTCAAATAATGATTAAATCAACTTTTAAAGAAATATTAGATACACCAATTGATTTGGCTACAATGGATAATAGAAGTTAAGATAGAAAAGAAGCCTATTTAGGAATTTTACAGTTTAATCTATAATATGGAAAATTAAAATTCAACATTTACCTTAGAATTTCATATCATTTACATGATAAAGATTTTGATAAGACTTTAAATCTTTTACAACATTTCAAAAGAAAAGAGTCCTTCAAAGATTACAATAGACCTTATTCGGTTACATATATGATTTCAT
>JAOXNR010000028.1:18148972-18175420 GCA_028571225.1 Parsonsia alboflavescens
CGGATTGTCCGGATTGTGCCCATTTTGACCATCAACCCTATATGTGCACTGTTAAGTTTTTGACAGTTAAAGTTAATTGTCAACTGTCTTTTTATTTAGAAAATAAAAAAATTTGATCCAATACCCTAGGTTTTAATTTATCCTTTTAGGATATAATATATAAAATATATACAGATATATATATATATATAAATATTATTGAAGATTTTACTTTTTAAAAACAGACCGGCAATATAATTCTTACAGCTTACAGATGACTCATACCACATTTCAAACAACCTATAACACTTACAAGTAACAACCAGTACCACCATTGCGAACAATTCATATTACTTTAGAACTACTTGTACTATAGGAAACAAAGAAACTGCCCTGAAAACAACCTATAATGACTACAAACAACTCATACACAACCTTTTCCGTCATAAGATTCAATCTTTGTATTAAAAAAAAAAAGAAGAAGAAGAAAAAACTGATCTATGAAAAAAAAAAAAAAAAACAAAACAAAGTGAATAGAGCCCAACACTTGTTGTTATAAGTCATGTATAACCAAGAAAACAAAAAAAACAAAAAAAATGAAGTAAAACTTTTCAACACCCCATATTGACAATATACTAGAAATACAAAAAATAAAAATACTCATTTATTTTTTAAGATGAAAACCAACATTTTTCCTTCATAAGATTCAATCTTCGTAAAGAAAAGAGAAGAAAAATCAGATCATACAACCTTTCAAACAATTCATAAAACTTACAAGTAACAACGTACAAACAACTTATATTACTTCAATAAAAACTTGTACAAAAGGAAATAAAAAAAATACATCGGAAAAAAACTTATATTACAACTTATAGTACTTCAAAAAACTTTGCAAACAACTTATATTACTTCAAAAAAAACTTGTACAAAAGGAAATAAAAAAACTACATCGGAAACAACATTTTCTACCGAAAAGATTCAATCTTTGTAAAGAAAATAGAAGAAAAATCATATCTTTGAAATAAAATAAAATAAAAACATACAGCAAAGGAAACAAAGCCCAAGACGAGTTGTTCGGAGTCATTTATAGCCAAAAAAAACAAAAAATGTGGAATCTTTCTTAACCCTAAATTCATAACGTAACTCAAAACACAAAAAATAAAGACACCATTCGTTTTATAAGATGAAAAACAATCTTTTTTCTATGAAAATGCAATCTTTACAAAGATAAGTGGAGATAAATGGGATTTTTTTGAACTAGGTTTGACAAATCTAATGTTGAAAAGTGATTTTGGATGGATTTTATTTTGATGTAAAAAGAGTAACTAAGTAATTTCACATCCTAAAGTGAACGTACTTTGAAAGTTGTACAGCGATGACCATTTATTAAATTGAAATAACTAAAATAGTTATCTCATGTAATTTCCACAATTTTTTATTTACTTCCGCCTTGCCGATTAAGTTATATAATTTACTAAATTCTAATTTTTTAGGAATTTAATTCAAATGCTTTGATATTTTTATTGGGATATATATGGTTTTTTATGAGTAGTTGTGAGTTTTAAAATAAAATAAAATAAAAGGGAAAATAGGAGGAAAAAATTGTACTTTTTTCTTGAAATTTGAAGTGGAAGTATTTTGAGATTTTTGTTTTTGCTACAAAGCAAACCTTATAAACCTTATAAATTGAGATGGAGAAAAGGTTTTTTTTTTTAATGTATTTTTTCAACGAAACAAAAAAAGTGGATTTAAAACTTAAGAGTTATTGGTCAATTTAATCCTCAAACTATATCCTTTTGGAAGTTTTGATCCTCAAAAAAAAATTTTCGCCTGTTTAGTCCTTAAATAATATATGAGTTGGCCATTTTGATCCTTTTGACTTGATTTTTTAAAAATCTCACCTGAATTTAGAATCAATTATGAGCTGATCAAATTGGAAAAGACATTTAGGTAAAATTTAAAATTAAAAAAAATTCAAGGACGTCCGATGATCAGTAAGGGTACATCGCTTGGGAATGGTGACAGCTATTTCTGGGTTGATTCCAGCATCTTGGCAGTATTAGACAATAAAATTGCACAGAGGCAACTGGGATTCTGTCCAATTTTCTTCACCATATAGCAGCAACCCCTGGAAACTGCTGCCAAGAGTGCAGGAATCAACCCAGAAATAGCTGTCACCATTCCCAAGCGATGTTCCCTTACTGATTGCCGGCCGCTCCTTGATTTCCCTTTCATATATATATATATATATATATATATATAGATATATATATATATATATATATATTTTACCTAAATGCCCTCCTCAATTTTATCAGTCCATATTGACTTCAAATTCCGATGAAATTTTTTAAGAATTTGGTCAAAAGGATCAAAATGATCAACCCATAAATTATTTAGACAAAAAAAACTTTAGGGACGAAAGCTTCCTTAAAGTATAATTTGAGGACTGGATTGGAGTAACTCTCAACCTTAATATAGAATGGCATGTACACGGATAGTAGATGAGCCTCTCTTAAAATCCTTTACTTTTTTTCTGCAGAAAGCTCACAACAAGAGCTCAAACTCATCTTAAGTCTATGGCTGAAAACAAAAGGTTACATATACTTATGTTCCCATGGCTAGCTTTTGGCCATATTGTCCCATATTTAGAACTCTCCAAGCTCCTTGCTAAAATGGGCCATAAAACTTCTTTCGTATCAGCTCCAAGAGTCATTGATCAACTCCCGAAGCTCCCTTCAAATTGAGTGCCTCTTATAGATTTTGTGAAACTTCCTTCACCCCCTGTTGATAATCTCCCAGAAAATGCAGAGGCAACCATTGAAGTCCCCTTCGACAAAGTGAAGTACCACAAGATAGCATATGATGGTCTTCAACTTTCTTTGCCTCAGTTTCTAGAAAAATCTAGCCCAGATTGGATTCTGTATGATTTTGTTTCATATTGGTTACCCCCAATTGCAGCAAAATTGAATATTTCGACTTCCCATTTTAGTATATTTCCTGCATCACTGATGGCAATTGAAGGAGGACCTGCAACAGTTCTGAAGGGCACCGGATTAGAAAGCAGACCGAAACCAGAAGATTTCACTGGTAGACCAAAATGATTGCCATGTGAGACCACTATTGGTTTCCAGTATTTTGAGGTCATGCGAATGTTTGAAAATTTCACTGGAGATGATGAGAATGTCTCCGATGTATTTCGTTTTGGAGCATCAATTGAAGAATGTGACTTTGTAACTTTCAGGAGTTGTTTTAAACTTGAACCCGAATGGTTAGAGCTCCTGAATGAAGTTTTCCAGAAGCCCGTTATCCCTGTTGGGATGCTGCCCACCACCGACACTGATGATGCTGAGGAAAATGAAGATCCTGCCTGGAAAGAAATGAAAAAGTGGCTTGACAAGCAGGACACAAGGTCTGTAGTCTATATTGCACTGGGCTCTGAAATGAAGCCGAATCAAGATGAAATCGATGAGATTGCGATGGGCATAGAGCTATCCGGACTGCCATTTTTCCGGGTTCTAAGGACTAAAAGAGGAGAGGCAGATCCGGAGATTCTTGAACTACCCGAAGGATTCAAATAAATCACAGAAGGCCGTGGGTTTATATGCACGAGTTGGGCACCTCAATTGAAAATTTTAAGGCATGAATCAGTCGGTGGGCTCTTTATTCACACTGGCTGGAGTTCTGTTGTGAAGGCTATACAGTTCGAGAAGGGAATTGTAAATTTAACCTTTTTGATCGATCAGGGAGTGATCGGTAGATTTTTGGAAGAGAAGAAGATTGCCCGTTTGATCCAAAGAGATTACCACAGTGGTTCGTTTAGCAGCGAGTCTGTGGCTGAAGCATTGAGGGTGGTGATGGTTGAAGAAGAAGGGAAGATATACAGAGAGAAGATCAAGGAAATGAAGGGACTGTTATGTGACAAAACTAAACAGGATCAACATATAAACAATTTCTTGGATTTCCTTCTGTCTACTAAAAGACCAAAATGAAATTGATAAATATGATATGTAAATAATTTATGGTTATTTACTATTTAAGATATATTGTATGTCTGGGATATTTTATTGCAGTGTATCATAATTATTAATATGTCTTAAAGGATTAATATTGAAAGTTTGAAGTGTCTTTGAAACTACCTTTGAGTGAATATCTGGAGATATGTTCAAGAATCCTAAAGATAGAGTTCCATGAAGATTTGGTATACTCAAGATAGATTCTAGAATCCTTCTCGAATTCTAGGACTCAATGTTGAAGCTATAGACTAAGTCCACTGCACTCTATCTATAGGATTTGTATAAATGTAAGAAGTAACCTTGAAGAGAGAAAAAGGAGATTCGTTGTGATAGAGAGTAGAGTTGGTTTGTAGCTGTAAGTCTCTGATCACCTACAAAAAAGTGATGTGAGTTAGTTGATAAGTTTGGAGATAAGTAATCAACGGGTTTATAGTTTGGGCTCATCAAGTTTGATGAGGTGATTGTTTTTCTTCCTAATACATAGGGTTCTGTTGTATTTCTAAAATCAAAGTCGTAACTTTTAAAAGAGACTAATGGACTTAGATTCATGGTTGTTTAACAACCCAAGGTTTTTCCTGATTTAGGTTTCCTCATAAAAATTCATTTGTCTCATTATTTATTGCTTTCCATTATTGGTGTTCCTTAATTTTCAATTGGTATGAGAGCGGGTTGTTGTGATGGAAAGCAAGTACACAATACCATTGCTCAATAAGAGTAACTACTCATATTGGAAGTCTCGGATGATTACCTATTTGTAGAACATTGATGGATGTGTTTGGGATACGGTGCTAGATGGATACAAACATCCTAAAAGTGAAAACAACACAAATGACAAGAGGCCAAAGGATATGACCACGGAAGAACTCACTAAGTATGGCTGGAACAAGAAAGGTATTAAAAGTGAAAACAACACAAATGACAAGAGGCCAAAGGATATGACCACGGAAGAACTCACTAAGTATGGTTGGAATAAAAAAGGTCTTAACGGAATTTCAGCATTTGTTAAGCTAGAGCAATATATGAAGATCTCTGTGTGTATAACATCCGAAGCTGCCTTTGATATTCTTTCGGCAACTTTTGAAGGTGCTACAAATGTCAAGAAGGTAAAAATTCAACAACTCAAATTTTCCTTCAAAGCACTACAAATGGATGATGATGAGAAAGTTGGAGAGTTTTGTGCCAAACTCCAGAGCATTATAAATAAGATCACCTTGCAAGGGGTGAAACTTCCAGAAGGAGAGGTAAATTGGAAGATTCTGAAATCACTAACTAATAAGTTCAAAAATAAGATTGAATGTCTGCAAGAATTCAAAAATGTTGATGATATGGACATGAAAGAGTTGCTGGTTTCTCTACAAAGGAAGAGATGAGCAAGAATATTAGACAAAGGAAGAAAAAGGAATCTTTGGCTCTCAAAGCGTGGGTAACAGCTGTGATCACTAGGAATGTGTTACGTCTAGCTGATCAGCAAATTACCAATCAATATATGAACTTCTCAATTTCTATAAGTCAATATGCAGCTAGTCTAGTAATGAATGGTAGTTTTCCATTCACGTTAGCAGCAGGTGATCAAAATTCCAAGCAAAAAGGTGAACATGCAAATGTTGTAGAGGAAAAGGTTGTGTATCTTACTCAAAAGGTGATCAATGTGTATTCAACAAAGAAAGCAAGGAGGTTTCAACAGGATTACCAAAACGATAACCAAGGGAGTCAAATTGCTAAAGATCAATGCTTCGAATGCAAGGAATTTGGTCATATGGAGAAAGAATGTCCAAACAGATTGAAGAAATCTCTCTTAGCTCAAACTAATGAAGGAATGCCATTTGATGGTTCAAGTATTATTGCTTTGCATGTTACCCCTAACTCTTATGTGTATGGTGATCAGGATGATGGGTTAATAGCCTTGCTGCAACTAATGGAAAAGAAATGGGAAGATCCGCAAAGGATCATACAAAAGTTGTCATTACGAGTTGAAAACTTGGAAGAGGTAATCGCTCAGATGAATTTGACGGATAAAGGTAAGGAATTGTTAACAAAGTTTAGTTCGGATACATCGAAAATTGCTCAAGGATCTGAGAAATTGGATGAATTTTTTAGTTCCTTGAAACTCCACAAGTCCATGACTGGAATTGGACACGAAGGTAAATCCAAAGGTATGACTGGTTTTGTTCCTTCTTCTAAAACCATGCAATAGGAGATCTCTTCTCAAGAGGTAATTAGTTTTGTTTCTACTTGCCATTTCTATCATAAAATGAGTCACATACGACCAAATAGTTTTAAGTTAGAAAAATATCCAAGTAATTTAAAAATGAAGTATCAACTAGTAAGGAGAACAAAATAGGTATGGATGAAGAAATCTAGTAATTAGTGCAATGTTGCATTCATAGCCATGCACACCTGATAAATCTTCATGGTTTTTAAATAGTGGATGTTCAAGGAATATGACAGGTTCTAAATCTAACCTTGTTGGTCTTACATCAAAAATTCATGGAAAAGTGATATACGGAGATGGGAGCAACTCAAGCATATATGGAAAACGAAAAATTTGCACTCCAGGCAATTAAGAAATAGGAGATGCAGTCTTGGTTAACGGACTTTAGACCAATCTTCAATTGAGTGCCTAGAAGACCATGATTGATCACAAGGGCAAGGATCACATACCCAACTGATAAGTATTGTTGCCCACGAAAAATACAAGTTTTTTTTCATTATGTGTTCATATGAACAGGAACCTTGCCGTTGACAAAATTTCTGATCACTAGCTAAAATTGATTTTCACTCTTGGAAAATAGTTTCATCAACTCACCTCTATCTCTAGTAAGAGGTATGATGACCTATTTTGTGAATTTTACTGTCATTGTAGCTCCAGGAGCACTGAGAAGATCATGGTTGATCACTTGATAGTGTTTGCAAAGCTAGAAAATTTGTTGGAGTAACTATCAATTTATAATGGATAAGCCATCAGCCTTCAAATTTGTTGAAAAATGGTTCTTTTTTTTTTTTTTTTCCATATGACTACTTTCTTCTTGGATTGCAAAAGTTTTTTTTGACTTGTTTGCTTTGATATGATTTGATTTGTTTTGATTGGTTTTCTTTGGTTCAACTTGACATTTATGCAAGTTCATGTCAATGGGGAGACAGAGCAGACCGAACTAAACCAATTTTTGAAACTTATTGTTATTGATATCTCTGCTAGTTCTCCAGGTATTTGATAAGCTTGAATACGTGATTACTTGGAGAGATTTTCAAAAGTTGCTCTCATGATTGCTGATGACATTTGAAAAACAAGAAATTGGTAGCCAATGTAACATCATCAAGATGATCTAAGTTGTGGTTAAGGTATGTATGCTTTGAATATTTTCATTGATATTACTAACTCTTCTAATGAAGTGTCGCCAGAAGCTAACAACTAGAAAATAGGTCATCATATATCTCACCATTCAATCATGCATGCAAAGGATGTAGAAGGGAGCAATCAAGAAAATCAAGAAAGTGATTCTTAAAACGATAATCTAACAGAAGGAACGAGTCTTCAAAGCTCTTGTGAGATGAGGCCATCAGTAATTAGGGTGAACTGATCTAAGTATGCTAGAGACGTAATCATCGGCTTTGGAGTAACCATAACCAAGCAATCAGACATTGCATTTAGTGTAAAGGTGTGTTTAAGGGTGTTGTTGTGCAGATTTAACAGGATATCACAATGATAAGAAAAGAACTATGAGTAACTTCTTGCACTATTATGTTTGAGGATATCACTTCTTATAATCATGTTGCCTCTAATGACCTTTATGATCTGTGGCATAGTAAGAAAAAGAACTGTATGTCATCATCCAAGGTGAAAAATGAATGAAAGGTTGCAAATAGTTGTACACAAATGTTGTGAATGGATCACTGTTGTGGTTGGATCAAATGCCAACTGACTAGAGTCGTCTCCAAGGAACCATGAGTGTATGTTGTGATCACCTAAGTAGACTTTTGCTACACTTTCAAACAGATCATATAGTGAGGGGTATTGAGATTTCAGCCTAAACTCCATCACAGGATCTGTGCAGGGGGAGTTGATATGATTTTATTCTCATTACGATGTTTATTAATTATAATCATGTCGATTTATGTGTATGTTCTCTGAGCACTTTTACCGTGGTTTGCTCATCATGTATATTTTGTGCACTTACAAGGATTTTTATTTTATTAAGGAGTAAAAAGAACTACCAACCTGAGAAGTGTGAAAGTCACTGTCTCGATTTTTAAAAAAAAAAAAAAACTAAAGAGAAGAAGGGATCAATTATCATCTTAAATAAATGTTTCACCCTTCTCTTGAAGAGGTAGCCCTCTTGTAATCACAAATCAGACTTTGTCTATTATCATGCTTGTTCAGACACTATCCCAACACAATTTATCCCGAGTACTTCTTCCCTTATTGCTATTCCTTGAAAGCGGGTACTCTTTTCCTCTAACTCACTGTTCGAAGATAATGGTTGTGCCTTCTAATATGGCCATTATAGATCACCTATAATTGGGGAATACTTGACGGGAAATATAGACTCCTCAAGGAATTTAAAAAGATTTTGAGAGAGAGAGAATGATTTAGAACACCATTTTTTAAGAAAACACTCATGATATTATTGATAGTAGACACTGTACAAAAGACTTGATTACAAACTATAGGAAACTTGGACTCAATCTAACCTGACTTGAAGTCGACCTGACACTATTCAAACTTGACTTAAGAGGAGAATTCTCTATTCAATTTATTGAGCAATGACCGATCCTTCTTGTCTACCAAGGCAAGATACATATAGCTACTCCCAACCGACATCACATGTTGGAACAAGACAAAGAGAACAATCAAAAGTAAAGACAACAATTCTAATCTAGCAAACAACCAAGATTCCTAATTTGGAAAACAGACAAGATTCCTGATTAACACTAAACACAACATTCACATTAAGAACAACAAGACCAATAAAACCAAAGGTAAAAAGCTGTCTTCTAGTGCCAACTTCAGTACTTCAACCGAATTTGCTTGTGACGACCAAGCTGAAATGTGGACGACTTGGATTCTGATTTCTTGCATGGAGGGCTGCTTATTTCGTGTATGAAGTGGTGGAAAGACACCTGGTTGCATGAAGAACTATAGGACAAAGTAATAGTGAAAATACTAGTGATAGCAATAGTGAAAATCACCTTGTGAAAGACAGAATTTTTTTCTATTTGAGATTCTTCTTCTTTATGACTCGGCTGCTATATGAAGATGGCTGATGACAAGTATTCAGATATTCCTCTTGCTTGTGAAGATAACAGAATGTTGTAGAGATTCAATTCCTTTTGTGAGCTAGCCGAAACTTCTACTTTGTGAGGTGAGGTGACCGAATTGTTTGTGATGATTGGGACTCATTGCATGGCTGACAAGTCTCTCCTTGATAAAGCTTTTGTGTCAAATGGTACCAGTGGTAAGCCTCTGAGAGTGGAACTTCCTAGTGGTTCGAATACCCCTCCTAAACACTGTCTTCGTCAAAGATATTTGCATAATTTGAATTGTAACTTGATGATTCCTCTGGAGAAGTATTCTTGAACTTTACGTAAACAAGGAGTTCATCATGAGCTAGTTGCATAGACGGTTGAGTCAAGGATGCTTCCGTGAAGATCCATTTGTTGATCCGTGGAGAGGGCATTGGCTTGTAATATGTCTTATGGAAATCCATATGCTTTGCCATAACATAGTCTAAGTGTACAATATACACCTGATATGTCTTCTCTGGATCATGTTGAAGCTTTTGGCAACAGTCTTCGTACTAATAAAATAAAAATTCAAAATGCTTAGCCGGTTTCCTTGTTAACATCTAAGTATGCTCAGCCGATCAAGGCCATTGGTTTCTTAGACGCATATACCAAAGCTGAAAGACAGAGGGTACTTCCTCGAGGAATCCGATATAGACATCAGTTTCAACCTTTTACTCCTGTTTACTAATATGTTTGCCATTTGTGAAACGATTGATAAATTTAAGCCTATAGCTAACATGTTAAAAAAATTTTGTACAGACTCTCATGCAAATTTTAAGCACAAGAAGCCGCTTTGGAAAAATAATGAATTCTATGTTAAGCTTCCTTTCAAGCTTAATGAGAATATTAACCCTACCAAAGCAACCCATCCGGGAATGACTTCGCATGACCTCATGCTCGCCTAAGAAGAATGTTCGCAACTATTACAACAAGAACTGATCGAGAGAACTAACTTTAGTTGGGCTTGCCAGGCATTTTATGTGAATAAATGAAACGAGCAGATCGAAGGTAAGAAGAGGTTAGTAATCGACTACAGACCTCTAAATCAGTTTTTAAAAGATGATAAGTTCCAGCTCCCAAAGATTCAAAATCTTTTTACTTATTTATCAAGTGTAAAAGGTTTTACAAAATTTGATTTGAAAGCTGATTTTTGGCAATTGGGAATAGCACCTGATGAACATTATAAAACTACTTTTTGCATTCCTAACGCCCAATATCAATGGAAGGTGATGCCATTTAGTCTAAAAGTTGCTCCATCAATCTTTCAAAAGGTCACGACAAAGATTTTTCAGCCTATCCTTTATAGTTCTTTGAGCTACATTGATGATATCCTTCTTTTTTCTAAAGACGATGATGCCCAATTGACACGGTTAGAACAGTTCTTTGACATCATCAAAACTCGGGGTATCATGTTATCCGAAAAGAAAAGTTCCATAGGTCTTAGGGAAGTCGAGTATCTTGGCATGAAGATAGCCAATGGAAAAATACAGTCAGGTCCTCATCTAGTCGAAACACTTCCTTCCTTTCCCGATGAAAACCTATCTGTAAAAGAAATCCAACGGTTCCTTGGCATTATCAACTACATCAAATCCTTCCTTATAGACTCCACAAAATACACCAGCTAGTTATCCAAGCTACTAAAAAAGAGCCCACTTCCTTGGAGTCATAAGCAAACCTTAGCCGTCCAAACCCTAAAGAAATTGTGTCAGAAACCTCTCCTACTTCATATTCCTTTCACAGGTCACAGGATCTTACAAACGGATGCAAGTGATGAGTTTTGGCAAACAATCCTCATTGAAGAACTCAACGGCTAGAAACACTATTGTGGTCATACTAGCAGCCAGTTCAAAGATGCAGAAAAACATTCCGACACCACCATCAAGGAAATCCTTGCAGTCAAGTACAAGATCAGAAAGTTCGAGTTCCACCTGATCAGCCATGAGTTCACAATACAAATGGACAACTCCTCATTCCCGAAGATCATGGAATTCGAAAACAAAACCATCCCTGAGCCATAGCTCTTTCGCCTAAAAGATTGGTTCTCCAAATACCTGTTCCAAGCCCAACACATCAAAGGGGAATCCAATATCCTAGCCGACCTACTGTCCAGACCAAAAAAGAAACCCTTGCCTAACCTTTTCTTTGACAACCTACCCAAACCTATACCCCTTATCTTAACCATACAGGAATTCCAGCCACTTGAACTAGCCTATCGTGAAATAGTTAACCAAGTCAAGGAGTAAGCCAGAAAAACCATGTTTAAACACCAAGCCTTAACTTGTCGAGAACAAAACCAGTTCCATGATGTATCCTTTGACCCAGATCAACCCTTCAGCAACATCATGCATTTTTCTCATGCAGGTCGCATGTCAGAAGATAAATTTTGGTATCTGTGGACTTTAGCAATTCTATGCTATTATCCCATAGAGATCAAGATACACCAGTTCAAGATGTTCTTTGCCAATCTGAACTAGTTTGAAAATACTTTGTTATGGCATTATCTTACTCTTTTTCAATCCGCTCGAGATTGGTACGAAGACTATTGCCAAAAGCTTCCGCATGATCCAAAGGAGACATATTAGGTGTATATTGTACACTTAGATTATGTTATGGCAAAGCATATAGATTTCCAGAAGACATATTACAAGCAAATGCCCTCTCCATGGGTCAGCAAATGGATCTTCACGGAAGCACCCTTGACTCGACCGTCCATGCAGCTAGAATGTGATGAACTCCTTGTTTACTTAAAGTCCAAGAATACTTCTCCAGAGGAATCACCAAGTATGCAAATATCTTTGAAGAAGACGGTCAACCTGAAAAAAACATTGTTTGGGACGGATACCCGAACCACTGGGAAGTTCCACTCCTAGAGGCTTAGCACTGGTACCATTTGACACAAAAGCTTTATCAAGGAGAGACTTGTCAACCATGTAAAGAACCAGCAACTTCAACATCACGCAAGGAGTCCCAATCATCACAAACAATTCTGTCACCTCACCTCCCAAAGTAGAAGTTTCAACCAGCTCACAAAAGGAATCGAATCTCTACAACATTCTGTTATCTTCACAAGCAAGAGGATTATCTGAATACTTGTCATCAGCCCATTTCATGTAGCAGCCGAGTCATCAAGAAGAAGAATCTCAAATAGAAATAAATTCTACCCTTCACAAGACGATTTTCACTATTGCTATCACTAGTATTTTCACTATTACTTTGTCCTATAGTTCTTCATGCAACCAAGTGTCTTTCAACCACTTCATACACGAAATAAGCAGCCCTCCATGCAAGAAATCAGAAGCAAAGTTATCCACATTTCAGCTTGGTCGTCACCAGCAAATTCGGTGAAGTTACCACTAGAAGATAGCTTTTTACCTTGGGTCTGTTTTGTCTTGTTGTATTCAGTGTTAATTAGGAATCTTTTCTGTTTTCAAAATTAGGAATCTTGGTTTCCTAGATTAGAATTGTTGTCTTTACTTTTGATTGTTCTCTTTATCTTGTTCCAACATGTGATATCGATTGGGAGTAGCTATGTGTATCTTGCCTTAGCAGCCAAGGAGGATCGGTCAATGCTCTATAAAATGAACCGAGAATTCTCCTCCTAAGTCAAGTTTGAATAGAGTCGGGTTGAGTTCAAGTCAGGTTAGATTGAGTCCAAGTTTCCTACAGTTTGTAATCAAATCTCTTGTTGAGTATCTCATGTATAGTGTCTATTATCAATAATATCATGAGTGTTTTCTTAAAAATGGTGTTCTAAATCATTCTTTCTCTCTCTCGAAATCCTTTTGAATCCCTTGAGAAGTCTATATTTCCCTTCAAGTATTCCCCAATTATAGGTGATCTATAATGGCCATATTAGAAAGCGCAGCCATTATCTTCGAACAGTGAGTTAGAGGCAAAGAGTACCCGCTTGCAAGGGATAACTATAGGGGAAGAAGTACACGGGATAAACTATGTCGGGATAGTGTCTGAACCCCGATGGTATCAGAACCAAAATTCCAGTACTTCGCTTCTTTATGAGGAAGAAAAACAGATAAGGGAAGGGTTTTTTAATTTGTTATTCTTCGCATGCACACTTACACACATGTGATAGGCTTTTCAAGGGACGAGGTTATCTGATGATATATACATTTATCTCATTGATTATTCTTAAGTTTCATAGTTATCTGATTAAAAGCTATTTAATTCCTGTGATATTTTGTTTGTGATATGTGCTTATGATGATAACTCTAATTCTCTTCACTTTGTTATTTCCAATCACACGGTTCTTTTTACTGGAAAGAAAGTCTATCTCTAATTTTTGTTCACAATTGCCTAATCCTTGTTCATTGTGGATTGATTTTTTTTCTTACCAAGAACTACCTTTTCTTTTACTTATTGCTTCCAGGCAGAGTACCAGTAAATGGAAGGCAGGGGATACCATCACAGCAAGCCATTCAAGTGGCTAGAAGGTAATTATTGATCTTAAGTACGAAGGACACAAACTCCAATTTTTGTTTAGTTATTAGGATGTTTTCTTTTCACCAATTTGTTGTTATCAATCAAGCTAGGCCTCATCAAGGGGGATAACAAGATTTGCTCTCTGATTGCTACACTGTTCTCTCTAATTGCTTGTCCAAGATTTCTTGAGGAACATGTTAAGGAGGAGAGTTTTGAAAGAAACAGTGATGGCCTGTATAATTAAGGGACTTGGAAGACACCTAAAAAATTCTCACCTCTATTTGATTTGAATGTTGGTTAAGGGCCTATACCAAGTAATGACTAGTTTAATAAATTTTGCATGTGTGAGGGTGATGAGACCTCGCATATGTCAAGGGGGAGATGTTAAATTAAGAGAATGACATATGCTAGATCTCTTTATCAATTTTGATATATTTGGATTACCTTGGAAATATGGATTTGTCTACCTTGTGGATTTGCGTTTGTTTTTTGCAATTTTGAATATATGTGATGAGAACTGGGAAATTATGCACATATCAAGGGGGAGATTGATAAATATGATATGTGCATAATTTTTGGTTATTTACTATTTAAGATATATTGTATGTTTGTGATATTTTATTGCAATGTATCATAATTATCAATATGTCTTAAAGGATTAACATTGAAAGTTTGGAGTATCTTTCATACTACTTTTGACTGAATATTTGGAGAAATGTTCAGGATTCCTGAAGATAGAGTTCCTTGAAGATTTGGTATGCTGAAGATAGAATCTAGAATCCTTCTCGGATTCTAGGACTCAACATTGAAGCCAAAGACTAAGTCCACTACTCTCTATATAGGATTTGTATAAGTGTATGAAGTAACCCTGAAGAGAGAAAAACAATTTTCATTGTAATTTATAGTAGAGTTGGTTTGTAATTATAAGTCTCTAATCACCTTCGAAAAGGTGATTTGAGGTAGCTGATAAGCTTGGGATAAGTAATCGGCGGGTTTATAGTTTGGGCTCATCAAGTTCAAAGAGGTGATCGTTTTTCTTTCTAATAGATAGGATTCAGTTTGTATTTCTCAAATCAAAGTTGTAATTGTTAAAAGAGAGTAGTAGACTAAGATTTATGGTTGTTTGACAACCCAAGGTTTTTTCCAATTTGATTTTCCTCTTAAAAATTCGTTTGTCTCATTATTTGTTGCTTTCCATTATTGGTTTTCCTTAATTTTCAGAAATTCATGAAGTCTAGCTACGTCCAGCTTGTCACATGATGGAAGAAATCAAATAAAGAATTAAAGTTTCTGAAGGATGAATTCGTCTATCCGTTAAACCTATTATTCCTCATAGTAAAAACTCTAGTGTAAGATGGTTTTTTATCTCTCATTCTCCCCTTTGTGTATTCCTTCATGAATAACTATTATTGTACATATACATACATACTATTTCAATTTTCCATTTTTAGTGTGAAGAGCATAACGTTAAACTCAATCATTCATGTTAGTGATCTAAAATATCACATAATCATAGTAATTTGGCTTATATAGGAGGCCACCTACGACTGAGTATGAATTTTGAAGATCGATTACTCATAAAATTTTGTCACGAGAGTATATTTCGTTGGAGACAAGCAAAACTTACTCACTCATGTAAATGAGTCTCATTCTCGTGGAAGGTACAAACATCGGTGGATTGAGATTAATCCTCTAAAAGATCTCCTCCAGATTAGTCAAGTTAAAATACCTCAAATACATATTACTAATTAATGCTCCATTTCTGAGTGAATGCCATAAAGGAGAAGGTGAAAATACTTTTGAAATGATGAAGAACCGTATGTTTTTGAAAAATGAAGCAAAGGCTGAATAAAGGTCGTAGTCAAAGAGAACCAATAAATCTAAGTAAGGGATAGTATTTACTCTCATGCAATCAATCATCTTATAGTATTCCCACGATCATTCTGAATTAAATATTTCATTTTTTATTTTGTAACATTTAAAAATAAATATTTCATTTTCTAAATTAGATAATATTCTAAAAAAAATTAACATTACTTTAAAAATAACTAAATTTTAGAAAAAAGAAAAAAAAATTCTTAAAATGCATACACGTTAAGGAGTGAGTATTAATTTTCGTTATCCAATGTTCCCCTTTGCATGATCACTTCCAAAAGCATGGCGAAGAGAATCCCTTGAAACTTGAAAGCTTTGCATTGGCAGAAAAAGGAAAGCTGAAAATAATTTTGACAGACGAAGAGCCAAAAGCAACTCCAACCATTTTTTTATTTCCATTATATTATTTTAATTATTATCTCTATAAAGTTATTGTAATATTTAATTAGTTTTATTATCACCCTATATATTTTTATAATCTATTTATTTGAAATTTAATGTCTCATTTTGAATACTTCTATAAATTTTAAGCAAAAAAAAAAAAAGATTTATTTTATTTTTAATATTATTTAATCAATTCGAATAACTTTAAATAAAAATAAAAACATTCGATTTCAAGTCACGAGAAGGTATTTTTTATTCTTAATCAATATTATTGCCATAAATTAAGAACTCTAAACCTTACTATTTAATTGCAATTATTACATAATTAATTTTAACACATAATCATGGTCGAAGGTAATTTTGAAAAAACCTACAAATGCTCGTTTTAGTATTGAAAAGAGAGATGAATTTTATCTGAACACTCTTTTATTGGGGAGATTTCTAATATGGATCACGATAAATTTTTATTTTGTTACATATTACTACATATTTATGTGGGTACATATAATAACAAAAAAATATGAAAGTTTCTTGTATATGATCTAATGGTGAATGTGGAACCATTAGTTTTACCTTTTTTTATTTTTATTTTTATTTTTTTGAGACTCTGGAATATCTCTAATGGGATCACTTACGGGTTTAGCTAAATAACAATGGACAAATGAATGTGTACTTTGGTTTCCGGGGGAAGTCCCTTGCGGGCGAAACCCCGCCCACAGGCACAAAGGCCCCTTGTGCCAGTGGGGGTAAATCGAGGGATGTGCACGAGTGGACAGAGGACTGACGGAGAGGACGCAACGGGGGACAATGGTCATTGGCAGAGCCAACGTTTAGACCTTACGTTCTACTCCCGATAAGTTTCGAACCCCCGCCTGTCGCTGGAGTTAACCAAACGTCACGTCAGCCTTACCAACTCGTCTATGCCCCTGGGGCACAAATGAATGTGTACTTGTTCAAGGACAGTGGGAAAAAAAAAGAAGTTTTGTGGACCTTGTGGACTTATTCTAATTTCTAATCATGAAAGCCTTATTTCAAGTGGATTTGTCCATTGCAAAATTTTGTAAAAAAATTCTATTACAGGTTGGATTCATTAGATTTTGAATCACGTCACATATTTTCCTTATAAAGTATTGATACTTTATTATCATTAATATTATATGAATTACAAGATCCATGTGAGGATATGAACATATACATATCAAAAAATTTTAAATTTTACTTTGTTAGAAAATTTTAGAAGGATCTGGTGGTCAATGTTAAAGATGTCTATAAATCCATCTATATGCTGGTCCATTTTTTACCGTTATCTTTGTATTCTTTCTCATGGTGTGGACCGTGGTACTTTTTTGTCCTTAACTTTTTCTTTTTGATTGAGTGTATATTAGTCAATAATATTTCTTCACGTCATGCCTATAAAATAATTCAGAGGCATCAAGATCGCCACATCCTCTATCAAGCAGCAATAACCCGAAAGTTCATCCATGGCTGATCAGAATAGGAAGATTCACATGGTAATGTTCCCATGGCTGGCCTTTGGCCACATGATTCCATATCTGGAGCTGTCCAAGCTCATAGCCAAGAAGGGCCATAGGGTTTCCTTCGTTTCAAGCCCAAGAAACATCGATCGCCTCCCAAAACTTCCCTCTGACTTGGCCTCTCTTATAGATTTTGTCAAACTTCCTCTACCCCATGTGGATCATCTCCCAAAAGATGCAGAGGCAACCGCTGATCTTCCACTCAACCAAGTCCGGTACCTAAAATTGGCGCATGATGGCCTACAAAGGCCTTTTGCTCAATTTCTTGAAGGGTCTTCTCCTTCTCCCGATTGCATTTTGTTTGACTTTGCAGCATATTGGTTGCCTCCTATTGCATCTAAGTTGAATATTCCAACTGCGTATTTTAGTATTTTCACTGCTGCATTTGTGGGCTTCATGGGGCCCGCTGAAATTCTAAAGGGAAGTAGGGGGAAAAAAAGAAGAAATGCAGAGGACTTTACCGTCCCACCAGAATGGGTCCCATTTGAAACAAATGTTGCTTTTAAACTCTTTGAGATTTCGCGAGTTTTGGAAGGGGGAATGTCTGGGGAGAAAGAAAAAATTTCTGATGGTTTTCGTATTGGATCATCCTTGGAAGGGGCCAATTTTCTGGTAGTAAGGAGCTGTTATGAATTTGAACCTGAATGGCTAAAGGTTATGGAAGATCTTCATCAAAAGCCAGTTATTCCTGTTGGTCAGCTGCCTACCACGGGCAATCATCAAACTAATGATGAGGCTAAAGACAATGCATGGAGTTCCATAAAGGAGTGGCTTGACATGCAAGAAAGAGGCTCGGTTGTTTATGTTGCTTTCGGGAGCGAGGCAAAGCCAAGCCAGGCGGAACTGGATGAGATTGCACTCGGTTTAGAGCTCTCTCGATTACCATTTTTCTGGGTTTTAAGGACTAAACGCGGGGAAGCAGATACAGAGGTTCTTCAGCTTCCCGACGGCTTTGAAGATCGGAACAAAGGCCGGGGGATTGTGTACACCAGTTGGGGGCCACAGCTGAAGATACTGAGTCATGAATCTGTCGGTGGATTCTTGACACATTCAGGTTGGAGTTCGGTTGTGGAGGCAATTCAGTGTGAATTGAGGCTTATTCTGCTGACATTCTTGGCTGATCAAGGATTGAATGCCAGGGTCTTGGAGGCTAAGAAAATGGGTTATTCCATCCCAAGAGATGATCGAGACGGGTACTTTACCAGGGAATCGGTGGCTGAGTCATTGAAGCTGGTGATGACTAAGGAAGGAGGAAGGATTTACGGAGAAAAGATTAAGGAAATGAAGGCTGTGTTCTGTGATGAAGCTATACAAGATTGTTACGTGCAAGATTTGTTGGGCTATATATCTTCAAATTTCAAAAAATGTGTCAACTGTGAGAATTGAGACTGATCCAGTCAAGGCTCACCCACGCTGGCTGTATAATTAAGATGGACTGGTGGTGTGTTCTTAATTATATACTGTTTAATTAATTGGATTATCAGTATTGAATTATAAAAAATAAAAATATGAGATTATATTATATATGGATTTGATATATGCTAGCTTCTTCTTTTTTTACGACTGGAAATTTCTTCTGTTATTAATTGAATTATTATATCTCAGAAGCACAGAGGACAAGACGCTGGTATTAGTTGTAGGTATATATTTAACTGATAAGACTATGGTTTAGGTCTGCCTTAATTTTGTTTATTGCCGGTTGCCGTAATTTAGGTAGTTCTTTTCCAGATTTATTATTGTAAGATAATAATTAATATAATAGTAAACAAGAAATCAGAAAAGCTAGTAATTTCTTTGAGCTCTTGCAGATCTCATTGCACCAAATTTGTTACTCTTTCCTGTGAAGCAGACTCGCAGATCTGACTTTTTAAGTTTTGAACAGTCAAAAAATTCAAACTCCGTAAAAAAGAAGCTACGGGACCGACTTTGCAGGTTAAAATAAAATTCCCAATATAATATGGATTGGCAAAGTCCTCTTTGGTACAAATTCTAAATGTAGAAAGACTAATTAATTTTACAGAGGATGCAAATCGGAATTATATATTCGTTACAACTAGCATAGATATAATGGCATCTTATAAAGAAGAGCCTTAGATTGAGTTTCTCAGGTAATTCATGTGGAGATCTCTGTCTCCAAAAATACAACTCATTTCTTTTGCTCTGTTCCTATAAATTTCCCCATCTTTTTCAACCATTATCAGCTTTACCGTCTCGGCAATTGACTTCCTCGTGTAGGATCCATCCTGTTCATCTCTCGGAACTTCCACGCCCACCTTCTTGTCTTCCATAACCCTTGCAATCAGGCCTTGATCCACCAAAAATGGTAGCATGATCAGCGGATGACCCAGCATGAGTCCTTCTATAGTTGAACTCCATCCGCAGTGAGTCAAGAACCCCCCTACCGATTCGTGACTTAGTATCTTCAACTGAGGCGCCCAGTTCTTCCAGACCAATCCCCTGCCTCCAACTCTGTTCTCGAATCCATCCGGTAACTCCATTGACATATTTGACCCGGCCGGCTTTCGGAATGCCCAGAAAAATGGCACCCCGGATAATTCTAACCCAGTGGCCAACTCGTCGACTTCGGATTGACTCAGTACCACCTCACTTCCCAATGCTACAAACACCACGGAACCTTCACTCTGCCCCTCCAGCCACGTTTTAATGGAAACCCAAGTTTCGTTACGCTCATCGTCTTTGCTAACTTGCGCCTCCGGTGGCATTAATCCTAATGGAATCACTGGCTTCTGGTGAAGCTCTTCGAATAGATTCAACCATTCACCTTCAAACTCGTGGCAGTGCCTTATGATTATCGCTTCAGAGCCTGCAATTGTCTTGCCTGCCCTGTAAATGTCTGCTACCCCCGAGGCATTCTTTTTAGCCGATTCCATTATCCAGTTGGTCTCGTAGACCCGATAAGCCACTTTATTCTCAAACGGAACCCACGTAGGCGGAACCATGAAATCCTCCGGCTTAGTTCTCGGATCCTTACCGTTGACCAAGGCATCGGGGGGCAAAAGGAATGAGAGAGAGCAGGCATTGAGAATGGAGAAGAATACTCGGGATATTCCGAGACGAGCTGCGGCTTCAGGAAGCCAGTGTGAAGCAAAATCGTAGATAATCAAATCAGGAACAGAGTTCTCCAAAAAAAGAGTCAACTGAGGTTCGAGCTCGTCGTAAGCTTTCTTGAGGAAAGGAACGTCGTCAGTGTGGACGTCCATAGTGGCTTCTGCATTTGGAGGGAGCCCATCAACTTTGGGCAATGGAAGTTTCAGTAAAGCAATGGAAGAAGCTAAGTTTGGAGGGATTTTTGGGAGACGATCGATGTTTCTTGGGGTGGTTATGAAGGTTATTTTGTGACCCTTTTCAGCTAAGAATTTGGAGTATTCAAGAAATGGGATTATGTGACCGAAAGCCAGCCATGGGAACATAGCTATGTGCAGCTTTCCTCTTTCAGAAAGGGCTTTCAAGGGATTCTCAGGCTTGGAACCCATGGTATTGGACTGCCTAAGATTTCCGGGAAGACGAAGATGTCTTACCTAGAAACTTTTCCACTAGTTTTATTGGTAGAGTCTGCGGGGTCCAAACGGCTGATTATCATATTGAATAACGTTAGTTATAAATTACTATCTGCGTGGTCCAAGTGACAGATTATTATATTAAAGAAAGTTAGTTATAAAATTAGTAATCCCTTCCATCGAATATAAATCATTTTAATTAATTTTTTTATCATTAATTATAAGTCAGTATTATAAATTGATTAGGTATTTAAAGGTGTATTTTTTATATTACTCCTCTAATAATATATTTATGAAATAGTATTCAAATTTTTGAAAGGATAATTAAATAACATTTTATAAAAAAATAAATTTTAAATTTTTATAAAACGATAGTGGATGACTTATATTTAATGACAAAGAGTAATAAAACAGGTAACAAGGGGGTCTAATGTACAAATATTTAGAGGTGATGTGGTTTATTTAATATGTATTTAAAAATAATAATTAAAATATAACATTACCTGCATCGAATATCTATGTTGATTATTTTATTTTTATAGTCAATTATTATTCAAATAATTAATTTTATGTTTTTACTTAACAAAAAGAAAATCCCTCACATTTTTAATTTTTTAATTTTATTGAAAATTTTTGACCTGGTTCATATGGAATGTACCAATATCAATTCTTTGTGAAATTTTAACTAATTTAGAAAATGAGATATTTAATTGCAAAAAAATTTAAAATAAAAATAGAATATTTAATTTAGTCAAAAGGAATACTATATACTCCCTCTGTCACTATTTATAAGTCATTTGAGCTAACTTTCCTTATCACTAAATATAAGTTATGGTTGTTAATTTATTAAGTATTCTCTTGATTTTTTTACTATATTATTCATTTATGTCTCTCGTTTCTCTAGTTGTTGTGATTAGATTTATTAGAAATTTAGAATAATAAATAGGGATATTTTAACAAGAAAAAATATATTATTTTAATTATGATAAAATTACGACTAATGTCTTATAAATACAAAAGGGGCATAATATTATTGCGTCCAAGGGTAAGATACTTAAAAACCTTACAAATGTCACTATGACTATTATGAGGAATGTCGGTGTGTGTAAAACTGTATACATTAACAAGTGCAACTGTTAATCAATTAATGGTAAATTAAACCTTTGGAGTACTTAATTAAATTTTAATTAATTGTTAAAAAAAAAATAGTTGACCGTTAGTTGTTAACATTTTCGGGAATATTATATTTGTTAAATAATACTTCCTCTTTTCAGAATTGAATGTCTGTATTTATATTTTAAGTTGTGAAAATAAATGTTTTTTTTCTAAATTAGTGAATTTTTTTTAACAAATTGACATTGATATATTTAAAATTAACTAAGTCAATTATTTTTAAAAAATTTTATATAAATTGAAATAAGATATTTAATTTTGGACAAACGGATTAAATAGATACGTTAGAAAAGTAAAAAATGAGTAGGGACCAAAGAAAATTCTGATGCCGAGAGGCACTAATAGCGGGTCCCGGTTTAACATATATTTGGTGGTCGGTAATAAATACGACTGCTCATTTAGTTGACGTCTTCTTCGTTCCTTTTTTATATAAGAATTTTGTTTTTTCTTTTTTTTAAGCGTACTCTATTGCCCGAGATTAGATCCTTCACCCGTTTGATAATTGATATTACTGATTAAAAAATCTTTCTTAACATAAATTATTTTATAGTAAAAATATTTGGAGTGTATCGTTAAATTTTTAATCATCAAAATTAAAGATCAATTTTTTATTTAAAAATAATAATAAATTTAATTTAGTGTTTTAAAATTTTTTTTAAGGTATAATATATAAAATAAATTTTAAAAAATAATTTTTTTATTGAAGATTTTATATTTTTAAAATAATATCAGATGTTAATCGTTAATTTTGACTATTAAAATTTAATTATGCATTGTATAATATCATTCTATTTATATTTATTCACTTATTTTATATATATATATTTTTTTTTTTTCTCTACATTTTTTTCATTTAATAGTCTTTTAAAATTTATTATACTACAAAGAAATAGAATTTTACTTATAACAAAAAAGGGTATTTTAAGTATAATGCAGTAGCATTCTAAGATTTTTTTATTTTTATTTTTGGTCGAAACTGAACCCAGTCTCGAAATCTGTAAGTCCAAGATCTGATCTCGACAGAGAGTAGAAATTAGAAAGGCTGCTGAAATTCAAAATAGTCGGCTAGCCGGTTCTGCGTAAAAATTATCAAATTTCACTTCCGGAAATGACCGTCTGGTAGTGTTTGGCACCCTGTACTGGCGGCTAGAAAATCTCCAAGATTCTAATAGTCAACTCTAATTATTAGACTAATTTTTACGAGGATCTTCAAAAGAAAAACTCTGATCTTGATTTACCAATTAAAAAATACTTGTCAAAATTAATATTTTATTTCATACCACGTTCTTCATAATAAAATATAAATCGTACTCATCAATTATTTTTATTTCACAATATAAATTATTTATATTTTGAGATTTAGATTTAGTTAACCATTGCTACTAAAAAATTAATCAATATTATGTGGTTGCATTTAAAATTTTATTTTACATTTTAATATTGATTTACACCAATTTACACCGACGGATCTACGTTGAGGATTGTGGGGGCAATTGCCCCAACTAATATTTTATAAAACACACAGTTTATATAATACAAATGCTAATTGCCCCAGAAAATTTAAATATTTGTCCTTAAAATTTAGTTTAGTTTTAATTTTGCCCCCATGAAAGTTTTTTTTCTACATCCGTCAATGCCAATTTATGTTATTAATAATATTTTTTTCAGTTAATCATATAATTAGTTCCTTTTGTAGTATGACTTTCTAAATATAGCCATATATCCACAATATGATCAAGAGACGTACTCATGCGAGCTAGCTAATCGGTACACCGTATACGTGCTTTCCCAGTGCCTGGTTTACCCTCATTGTCGCATTCACCCGAGAGCGTTGCGGTGAACAGAGTCGATCGCGTCAGATGAAGGCTATCCGTAGACCCACTTCAACGAAAAACAAACAAACAAATATATATATTTATATGTATACACACTAATTCATTACAACAAATTTGAAAATTGCATAATATTGGTAATTCAAACGGAGACCCACGAATTTTGAGTTCTTGATTCTGTGATCGATTCATCAGTTCTGTTTCCATGGAGAAGGGCAAGCTACATATAGCAATGTTCCCTTGGTTAGCTTTTGGACATGTCATCCCATTTCTTGACCTCTCCAAATTCTTTGTCAGGAAAGGTCACAGAATCAGCTTCATTTCCACCCCAAGAAACATCGATCGTCTCTCGAAACTCCCTCCAGAATATGCTTCTTCGATAACTCTCGTGAAGCTTCCATTGCCCAAAGTTGATGGCCTCCATCCAGATGCAGAGGCAACCATGGACATCCCCAATGATGATATTCCCTATCTCAAGAAGGCCTTTGATGGGCTTGAACCTGGATTGACTCGTTTCTTGGAAGATTCAAATCCGGATTGGATCATTCATGATTTTGCCCCTTATTGGTTGCCTCAAGCCGCAGATAAGTTTGGCATTCACAAAGCCTTTTATTCCATCATCAACGCCTGGTTCTTGGCTTATCTTGGACCCACTGATATGGTAATCAATGGCGGTGATCCAAGGACCAAACCGGAGGACTTCACCTTCCCGCCGGAATGGATCCCATTTGAGACAAAAGTTGCTTATAAACTCTACGAAAGCCACTGGATTATGGGAGCAGTTAAAGACAACGCTTCGGGCATATCCGATTCGTATCGGACTGCAATCATGTGCAAAGGGATAGATGCCATTATTATTAGACATTGTAACGAATTTGAAGGACAATGGTTGAAGCTGCTTCAAGATCTATACAATAAGCCAGTAATCCCACTGGGATTATTGCCTCCTCCAGTGAATTCCAACAGCAGCCAAGACAAGAGTCAACCTTGGAAATCTGTCAAGGATTGGCTCGACACTAAAAGCGGAGGCTCCGTTTTGTATGTTGCCTTAGGTAGTGAAGTTTCACTAAGTGAAGCTCAAATCAGCGAGTTAGCCCTAGGATTGGAGTTATCTGGGGTGCCCTTTTTCTGGGTTCTAAGGAAGCCATCAAATTCTGAATCTAGCACCATTGAATTGCCAGATGGGTTCGAAGAGAGAGTTAAGGACAGGGGAGTAGTATGGAAGAATTGGGCACCCCAATTGAACATTCTTAGTCACGAATCAGTAGGTGGATTCTTGACTCACTGTGGTTGGGGTTCTTGTATAGAAGGACTAATGCTTGGTCATCCCATGGTTATGCTGCCCTTCTTGGTGGATCAAGGATTGAATGCCAGAGTTCTACAAGACAAACAGGTTGGCATAGAAATAGAGCGAGATGAACGGGACGGATCGTACACTAGAAACTCAGTAGCTGAGTCGGTGAAGATGGTAATGGTCGAAGATGATGGAAATAAATTAAGGGCAAACGCAAAAGAAATGAGTAAAATATTTGGAGATCAAGAACTCCATGGACGTTACTTAGAAGACATGATCCAATATTTGGAGAGCAAGAGACCTCAAAACAAAGTTGATGCCATGTGAAAAATCTTGGATTTCATAAGCATGATTTTCCTGTACTTATTTTTCTTGTTGTGATCCTTTTCTATGTGATTATCACATGTTTTAATAATAAAAATCCCGTGCCCTAATAATGAAAACAAAATTCTCCTCTGTTTACACACCAGTACTAGTATTTTCTATTTCTATAAATAGAAGGCTATGGTGAGGGCAGAACGTTGACTCAGAATACTGGGGAAATTTGTCCGCTCAAGCGGGTCTGCATCATTTACTTTATTTCCTCTTCGCGGTACTGTCTTTGTAGGAGCCCCGATTGAGACGAAATTACAACAAGAGCCCCGAGATAACCTGCCTTCGCTCCATATAGATATAGTGCGCTTTGCCTTTTCGTCACCATCACGCGGTCACACTAGAATTTTTTTATTGTTCTTTCACTTACAGAAAATTCAAAACCAAGTTCATGTCGCCTTAGTGCCACAAGTTCTCTTAACATAGTAATAATAATAAAATCTATAACAAGTCGATTTATGTTGGGGGCATTTTCATTTTTACCCAAATTAAAATAGTAATTTCTTATTTACCCAATTTTTCATAACATTTCATAATTACTCATATCTAAAATTAACTTTTCAATCTAAAACTAACTTTTCATTCTATACCCATTTTGACTTTTCATTAAAATAAAAAAATCAAAACATAACATTTATTCTCCTTTAACATGTATTTACTATCTTACCCCTCTCACACCCAACCGAACCCAACTACCTGTGTAAAATGAATTGAAGAAACTACAACTAACATCATTCATTTGATCAGAAG
>JAOXNR010000028.1:18178337-18185837 GCA_028571225.1 Parsonsia alboflavescens
GGCGTAATTTCTCATTTCCAGAACAATTTTTATTATCCAAAAATGTTAAAAAGTCAATTTGGGTATAAGATGAAATTGGGTCAACGCATTTGGGTAGAAATGAAATGTTTATAGAAAGTGGGTAAAATTGAAATTGGGTCAACCAATTTGGATATATTTGGTAATTAATTGTTTATGTTGCAGTTTTTTTTTTTTTTTCCCTTCTGTCTTTTAATAATTTTAAATCATCTATAGCGAATATGTTCCATATGATGGCTTTGTTTTTTTCATTTCTTAACATACTCTTTTGCAGATTTACACAATTGCACTTCAATCTCTCTAATCATTAATTAATACAGTTTTTAAATTATTAAAAAAATTTCTACTATTCATCAAATAATGGAATTTTCATCAACCACTTCGATTGATTCCTTTCGTAGATTTTGTGAATAAATCTAATCAGACTAATTGAGTGATAAGAAAGATATAAAGCATAATTAAATTCTACTTTATGCTTTTTATTAAAAAAAAAACATTTAAATTATACTTCCTCCATCATTAAATATAAATCATTAACTGCTATTTTATAAAAATTAAAGTAATTTATTTTTTCTAAAATTTCTTCTAATCAACTTCTCAAAAAGACATCCGAAAATCATTTTTAAGTATAACATCAAAGGAGTAATGTAAGAAAAATACCTAATTAACTAATAATAATAACTTATTATAATTAATGACTGGAAAAATTAACTAGAATTATATAGTACCAAATATTGCCTTTCTTAGTTGCATAGGAATACCACAAATTGATACTAATGTTATGCTCCCTCGATTTCTTGTTAAAAATTGTTTAAAGTTTTGAAACATAAACCGATATAATGATTATTTCACTTTCTCAAGGACTAAAATAACCTATATAAAAAATTATGTTTATATTTAATATGATTAGAAGGATGATACTAAACAATTTTTATTAAACGGTCACTGAAAAATAAAAAAAGACTAATTATGCTTCTTGAAAAAACAAAGTGTCATTTATTTTTCTTTAAAACGAACTTTCGAAAATAGAGAATAAAAAAGGATCGAGGGAATAGTATGTACTCTCTTTTTCATCAGGTATTCAGGCTCAGCTTTATAAAGTAACCAAAGTCCGATTTGAAAGGAATTTTAAGTCCATTTTTTGAAGAGAGATTAAATGAAAAGTAAGAATATAAAGGGCCGCACGAGTTGGGACTCCTAACTTGTACAGGGAATTACGCAAAACACATGGGAATTGAGTCAGAAAATAAACCAAGATCTAGTTCAAACAGATGCACATAAAACACATAATTTTTATATTAAATAGAAAAAGACTACCTTTGATTGGTAATGGTTGGATTTTGTTTTAAATTTTGGTCTCACCGGTTGACTACCAACACAAGTTGGAATCCCCAATTCTTGGGCACCAAATCTGTGTATATTGGACTACACTATACAGAAGGAATCGGATGTTATGACACATGGAAGTGCCAACCTTATTTCGAAGCTTGATTTCCATGATCCAGCAAGCATGCTCATTTTGGAGGTGATGTTAGCTTGTTTTCTTCAGAGTCATGTTTCAGTGTGGCATCCCCACACATTAGTTCTTGGAAGCCTTCAACCTTCACCGGTGGCGCCCTAACCATTCCCATGTTCCTGCAAAAGAACGCAAAATGATCAGGGATTTCAATCAAATTTGCTGTAAGTTCAGTGATGACAATTCCCACATTCACAGGTCCTTACGGTGATTGCATTTGTGGAATTTGAAGAGAAGACATGGGCCTGAAGGCATTATTGCTTTGAGCCAGTGCAGCTAGCTGTTGCTGCCTTAAGTGCTGTAGCTGGGGATGCCTGGAATTCATATTATTAAAGGCATTGCTGTCCATTGGAAAATCGGACGTCTCAACCTTGACTTCGACCATAGGTCTGTCTTTCTCCATAGTCATGCCAGGACGAGGTGTTGACTGTTGACGCCTTCTCATTTGCTCCCATTGCTGCTGCTGCTGAATAGCCAGATGAGCATTTCGGGAGTTAAGCATCTGTTGAATTTGAGGATGCATGTGTCTTGGAATCTGCATAAATCAACATATGTACCTATGATGAGCACTCTAATCACATAAGGACTAGCAAGGAATTACTACTAACGTCTTTTCTTAGAACCAATTGTATTCAGCGCACAAGGAAAATTGATAAGAAACAGGGCTCTTGCTTTGCTTTCTCCAGGAGAACAAACAGGGATTTGGAACAAAAGAACAGCAGTATCAAGCATGCTGTTTCCCAAATGTCAGTTAGATTGAAATTATACAAAGCACCAGCAAAAATACCTGCTGGGTCTGTCTTACAGGAGCTTGGATATGTGATTGCAATTGTGGCTGGATTCCCTGTACCTGTACCTGTTGAGTTTGCTGTACAACGTTCCTTGTGGCATCCTTCACAAGCTCAGATAGAACCCCAAGATTACTGAAAGCAGAAAAGTTCAAATGTTCATGAATTGCGTCATCAGCAACTTAGGAGTTTAGATATCATGGTCCAAAAAAATAAAAAATAAAAAACACACCCACATTTGGCAACAACAACAGAGGGAGAAAAAAAAATGACGGCAACTACAACATATTCCACAAAAGCTTGAACATGGTTTTTTAAGCTCGTCAAAGATGTACTCACATAAAGCATCGTCCTGGAATCATATGTATTTTAAGATTTCCATGTTAACAATTCAATAATTTCCTCTAAACAAGACCATTGATGTTGTGTAGGTGGGTTGTAGCAGAATTTGGAATCATTTGGAAGATTTTAAGATTTCCATGTCAACCATATAATAGTTTCCAACAAACGGCACCAAATGCTGTGCAGGTGGATTGCTTACGAAATTACTATATGCAACATCTAGATATAAAATAAAATAAAATAAAATAAAGGAAAGCTCAAGAACCACAAGGAGACTACTGTTAGCTATACAAAATAAGCACTAAACACGTCAAGAATAAGAAATAAGAATACAATGTTCTAAAAGCATTTTCTTTATGAAATTCCATAAATCACAAGGTAGACAACATGCACAAGACAAAAATTAACAGAAAAAAATTTGGCACTTAGTGTCATCGACCAGATATAAAAGCATGCATCACCATATTGCATACATTAAATATTTTTCTCTTTCTTCCTTTCTGACATTCCAGCTAAATGCTGCCCACCACCATGCTTATTTGCATAACTATATTAGAAATTAATTACAACTAACACATTTTTCTCTAAGAAATTAGGAATCATAAGCTAACAGCAAAAGCAGTTATTTCAGTTATTTATTAACTTAATCCTACACATTAAACAACAGACCTGAGTAGTAATAAAGCAAAAATTAGCCCTGAAACCATTCATCATCTGAAATTTTCTGTTGAAATATCCCCATCAACATAGCTTCAATCTTTAATGTGGTTTAGAAAAATGCAATTTATTTCTCCTAGAGGAAATCTAGGTCAACAAGTGCATCTTAAAATTGCCTAGAATATCTAGATTGTCCATGCAAAACTCTGCAGATTCAACACTTGCTTAAGTTCCAGATCCACTCTACTGCACACAACCAGGAACCCATAACACAACACTTGATAAACTTTATGCAAGAACTCACCTATATCCTGTTGTGTGCAGAAACATCTTCAGCAACTCAATGGCTGAGCATTGTCTTTTATAGCTATCAGCTAGTAGTTTAAGGGTACGACCTAATTTGCAGATATGGCAACTCAACAGCTGTGAAAAAACTTCCAATGGTACTTCAGAAGAACCTTCAAACCCAACATTCAATAGATAACGAGCTATCACCTTCCTGGATAACTGTAATGCTTGCTCCTGACTGAGAAGTTTCCTACTCCCGTCTAATCCATTCCTTCCACGATTTTGATTTCCTCCTTGATCCATACTAAGATACTCTGGCCTGATACCAAGCCTCTCAATCATGATAGGACTCTTGGTTACAGGTTGCGGTAAGGTATCTAGAACACCATTAAACTCCAGTTTTTGGTTGCGTTGCACTCTTCTATCTTTCCGTAGAACAGCACTATCAGGTACACAATTCATGGTAAACATGGTTTCAGGGAAAAAGGGTGCTTCACTGTCAACTGCATTGCTATCATCTACAACTGACGTTGGCAGCATGTTTGCCCCATTCTGTAAGGTGGAATTGCCCACCCCAACGTTTTGATTCTCAACGAGAGGTACTCGTTTTCTTTTATGCTTCTCCACAACTCTAAGATAAGTAGACATCTGTTCAGGTGTTCTTTTTTCTGTTTCTTGATCTCCAAATGATAACCTGTAGGATTTACTTGCTCTGTACCTTTCAAAGAACTGAGTGTACCAAGTTTCTGGTAATTCTGATTCATTATATCTTGAGTCAACACCGAAAGATGACTTTGATTGAACCTGCAAAATGTCCTGCAAGTTTATGTACATGCATTATTCCAGTGAAACATGAAGAACAAGAAGAATACAAAATAATTAATAAAAACACAGCTAATAGATTACTAAAGACCCTTTGATTCAAAAAACTAAGAATATATATTCCATTCAGAATGGATCACAAATAAATTTGAGCATGGTAGAAATTCTATTCAAGTAGTTGTATCTCATTCTCCTCCTGATTCCCCTTCTTCTCTGTTGTGCTGTTTAATTGAATATTTCTTCTGGATGGGACACCCTCGCTTGAACTTATATTATCTAATTGAGCAAATTTAGTTATGTTGATTTCTTCACTCCGGAATTTATCTAGTTTAATTCTACTTACAAGATTGATAGTAGCTTATCTCAGTTTTTTCTCCTACCATTTTGACAATATTTACTACATTTGACATACTCCATAAGTTACACACCTCATGCCTAATCATCAGCAGAACTTGACACGATGTCATTTGCAACATTACATACATAAATAGAGATATATCAAAGCAAATCATTGACATTACACAAGCATGAAAATTCAATTACATATAAAATAGGGTTTCACATAATTATTCTACAATGATTAAGAGATAAACATGTCAACAGAAATCGCTAAAGATGGAAACAGTGATAGAAAGTGTAAATGGACAAAAAGAAAGTTACACGACCACATTATCTACTGTCATCACCCTCATTGCTTACATTTTTCATATCCTTCAGTTGCATTTTTCTTTCAACCAGATAATTTGAACTAAATTTTTTACATTTTATTAGTTAAGTGCATTGTTATATTCAAACAATTGAAGTTCAGAAGTAGAATATCATCATTAGCCTCAACACAAAAACTATGTTATCTGATCACCATGAGGACCATCGTGCAGTTGTTACACCATATATGTAGATTCAGACCAGCTTGTATGATTCAAGTACAAAGGTTCTGTTTTGAGTTTCGGAAACTTATCTTGCTGCGTGAGATAATGGAAGAATGAAGCTCTTAATTTTAAAAAAGAATGTTTTAACATTTCATCTTGAAACTCATACCGAGTCAAAATAAACCCCAGAAACGTTAAAACACGATGTTGAATGGCAAGTATTACTATACCAAACAACTGTCAAGGAATGAAATCAATTTTATTCTGTATCACTTAAAACACCTCAGAACCTTCTATTTAACACCCAAAATCTACCAAAAAGCAGACAAGGAAAACTTTCCACAGCACAAATTGCTCCGAAATTTGGGGGCGAAAACATTAATAGAACAAAAATCGAACCTTTGAAGATGCAGAATTAGTAGAAGAACCAACGCCTTCCCTCTGTTGAGCAGCTTCCTCCAAAGTGAAGTAAACATCATCACCATGCAGCTGTAAATCTGAAAGCATTTAAAAAAATAAATAAAAATCAAGGAAACAAAGTAAAAACACAAATTTCCAGTGCCATATTAAAAGTTAGTAAACCCAAATTAACCAAGATTGTTTACTTACAACTTTGATTGAGTTTTGAAATTGCACAAGAGGTCGATGGCAATTGAGTACTGAATCGGAGGCCAAGAGAAATAGAAGCCTTGTCAAATAGGAGAGCACGAACTCGAAGCTGAAGCTGGAGATGAGCCCTAATCTTGTAGGAATCGGAACTGGAGCCAGTGTCGTCGAAGTCAGCTCGCATGAAGGCTTCCCATGAGGAAGGTGAAGACAGAAAGGGAATGAAATTGGAGTACATTGAGTCGCCAAGCCACGTCCTCCATAGCCCTTGACTCTCAAGCTTCCGAGCCAACTCGTAACCGCGGCCGTCGTCGCCCAGTAAAGCCATTTCTAAAGTAAAGATCACCGCCGTGTGCCCCAGCCGTACCGGATGCGAGAAAAAATTGAAATTCCGAAGAATGGTTTAATTTGGAGGGTCGGGTCCCGGGTTGTTTTGCGAGAAAAAATTGAAATTTCGAAGAATGGTTTAATTTGGAGGGTCGGGTTCCGGGTTGTTTTGTTGGATACTAGGAACTAGGAAAAGGAAAGATTTTTTCTTTTGTTTTTTTTAAGGAAAGATTCAACTTAAATAAATCTTTATTTACTTCTTCTCAAAAGATGCATTTGGACAGCCCCAAATGTCCGACTTTCAAAACTTAAAATTAGAGAAGTGGGTCAAAACAATTTTTCCAGTAGCTTTCAAAAAATTTTCATTTTTTCAGTCTCTGATTTTTCCTTTTTTTTTTTTCTTCCCTACACCCCTTGTCTTCTTCTTCCCCGCTCCTGCTTTCATTCCTCTGAACTCCTACGGCTCTCTATTCTTCTCTTTCCTATCTTCTTCTCCTTCCCCTATTTTGCTTTCACTTTTATAAACTCCTTCCTCTTCTACCTTCTTCTTCTCTTCTATCCTCAGTACTCTAAACTCCTCCTTCCATTCTCCTACCTTCTTCTCTTTTCCCCCTCTTTACCGATTTGTTCTACTTCGAAGGTATCCATGACTCTAGACCATAAGCTAAAGGAAGAGAAGTTGCTCGCAAACTTCATCTATAGATACAGATAAAGCACCAACGAAAATAAAATGCAGTTACTTTTGTCCTTGAATTAGAGTTGGGTGCATCATTCTTCTCCTCTTTCTAATTTGTTTCTTCTTCTGTTTCATGGATCTAAGCAAAGCTACATATTTTTAGTGTCTGCAATTGGTTGCTCCGTGAGGCATGGGTGCGGCTGTGAATTGCAATTTGATGATTAGGGTTTAGGTTTAATTTAGGTTCTTTTGAAAATCTTTAAAAATTGGAACGATATTTTTGTAATTTAATTCTTTAACAAAAAGTTTTATAAATTATAAGAATAAAACAATCCAAATATACTCTGAATGTTTAAAAATCAAGCAAGTGTTCTAATTTAAAACTACTATTCAATTTTAAAAAATTAAATCTCTGTCCAAATACAGTCAATTTACCATTATGTCATTTTGGAAAAAATTAATCTTACAATTATACCCTTGAACTAAAAAAAAAGTTATTATATATTTTAAAAATCTAAAAATTTATCAGACCAACAATGCGAACGATTTGGGATCAGTCCATTCTTGGAAAGAAAGCGACCGATGCAGGCT
>JAOXNR010000028.1:18190837-18271748 GCA_028571225.1 Parsonsia alboflavescens
TGAAGGACCAAGGCAGAGGTTGGCCCTCGCTCGAGAAGGATTCTGTTCGTGATAAGTGTGTTGGGGGCTCCTAAATACCTTTCTAAGAAGAGGGATTAAATAGCGCTAAATATTTAAGCCTTACAGTAGGGGAATTTAAACTCCTATAACAAGAAAAGACCTTTAAACCGCCCTCTAGCTACATTAAAGGGAGGACTCGTTCCTTAGCATACATAGGATTGGCTACACATCAGTACTTCCCCTACCAGAGGAAGTATTAAATTAGAAGACAATTCGTAATAATTCAACTAATTAATTAGCACTGATCATTGCTTAAGGGGGAAAAAAAAAATTCTATTGCCTTGTTTGTGGACCCTAAACCTTACCTCCTTGGACTACAAAATTTTTAAAAAACAAAAAAATATATATATATAATTTTAGCAAATTCAAGTTAAACTTAAAATAATGGCAGAGGTACACATGAAAGAAAATTGGCAGTAATTAAAATTTCAAAACAAATTTGAATTTGAATGAACTAGAAATATCTTGTCAAGTGTCTGTGGAGCTCTCTCATTCAACTGCAAAAATTTCTGATATCTCGTGCAGTGACAATAACGGTTAGCTGAAACGCCCTCCGTTTTTTAATTTATTTATTCTATTGACAATTTTACAAATAGCTGAGTTTAGGTGAATGGACGCTTTTGGCATTTATGAAAAAACCATCTTTTCTTGCGGGAATTACGCATTTATATATTTTTAATCATTATTATAATTTGGATGAGGTTGATTTTTTATTTTATTTTATTTTTTACCTTTTGGGCTTCTAATGAAATTTCTCCCGAAAAAGAATGAAAAAATTGAAAATAGAAATTAAGTGAGCGATTTTAAACACTCTTAATTAAAAAGAAAATGTTTCGTTGACATCTCATGCCAGAGAAAAAAATTTCAAAATTTATCCTTTTTATTTTATTTATTTTTTTTTTCTCAATTTACTATTCTAATCTATAACATTAATCCCATTTTTTTCAAGGGGAAAAAAAATTTATTTCAAATTATTCTTCTCTCTTGAAAATTAGGAATTTATTGTGCTTTTTATAATAATACATTTTATTCTTTATTAATGTGATTAGTTTTTTATTTTTCTCAAATTTTAATATAGGTTAATTTTAAATTTTTTTCCTACTAATTAGACAATTTAAACATTTGTTTTTTAAAGAAATGAAAATTGTTACTTATTTTCTTTTCAATTTTCAAGATAATTTTACTAAAAATATCTAATATATTCTAACTCATAAAATACCCGTATTTTTAAATACTATAAAAGATTTCCAAAATGACTTATATTTGTAAGTGAAGAGAATAAATCAGAATTGGCGCCAAAAATAACGTGGACTTTCATTGATTAATCTTTTAATCAAAGATTCAAAATTTTCAATTCCCAAAATACCCTCATCCTATACGTTAGTTAGGTTCGTTATTTCTCTCACTCCATGACTGTCCGAAGCCGGTAGCTGCGCCAATGATCACGAAAGGAAAAATTAACGGCCAAGATTTCATCATGTGCAAATTAATATTTAATACAAAAGATAATAATTAAATTTAAGGCTAGAGGTTTCATTTTGTATAAATAGGGCAAATATTCCAATTACCACAAAGCTGGGTTTCCCCCTCTCTCCCTCCCTCCCTCTATATGCTCTCTTCTCTTCTACCTTCAAAGAATAACAACCTCCACAAGATATACCATTTTTCCTCTGCACTTTTGCCTCTGTTTTTTCATGTTTCTCTCTCTCCTCTGCGTGTTGAGGGAGAGAGGTTCTGAGTAAATTTGAAATGGATGTTAAAATATAAAGCCCCATCCGGCCTCCTTCTTTTTGGGATTCAATTATAGCATAGCTTTTGGAAAACTCCTTTTTTTTTCAAATCTATATTTGATATAATCTCAATATGTCCTCAAAAACATTCATGGAAGGTATTTTTTTTTTTTCCCATTTTTTGCCTTGTGTTCTATGTTTGTTGATATGTTTTTTCTTTTTAGTGAAAATGGTTGAGTTGGGAAGGAAAAAGGAGGTATTTTGATGGAAATTTTGTTGCATAATTTTGTAGGTGAGAATGAAACCCCTATTGAAGGGGAAGAAAATTTGAGGGAAAACATGGTGGGAAAATCAGACCAGGAGGAAGTGGGAAAGGAGGAAATGAATGTAATAGAAATACAAGAACCGTCAGGGGCTTTACAAGTTGACGAAGATGGTAAAAAACAGGAGGAAAGTGAGGAGCAATCATCACCGAGGGGTGTTTTAGAAATCCCCATATCAGTGTCAGATTCTGAAAACAGCATCATTAGTTGCGAAAGGAGCAGCAGTTTTGGGTCCTCTTCCGATGAAAAAACAGAAGTTCAAAGAGGGATTCCAAAGGAAGGCTATGCAGTGCAGTGGAAGGGTTTGGTTGAGACCTTAAAGAGGAGATCAGTGAAACGGTTTCCCATCATTCCATTGTTGGTTGGGCATGATATTTCCAGGAAGAGTTTGAGGAAGAAACTGGGGAGGAATCCCACTGAGGAGACTTATCTTGATTGCGGAGATTTTGTGGTACCGAAACCGTCGTGGAGGAATTTTAGTTATCAAGAACTGGCTGAAGCCACAGATGATTTCAGTCAAGGTAAGAATATCCGTGGCTTCGTCATTCAAGATTTTTCTTTGTGCTAGTATTCTCTGCCGAACCCTCTGTTTTCCTTACATATTTCATGAATGTTAAAATTGTTTCTAGCAAAGTAACTATAATCCCTTTTTCCCTTTTTCCTTTCCTTTCCATTGAAACATCTTCCATAAAGGAAAAGTGTCCAGTTCCCAATGAATATGTGTGGAAACAATCTGGGTACTCTTGAACCAGAGTTGAAATTTTAGTGCTCCTAAAACATTAAACTAATCTGGGTACTAATTTTTTTAAACTCATCTTCATCGTTTTTCTAACTATATCTCTCTCTAGTTGGATGGTACCTTTCTTTATTCTTGGAAAGTGTGATCATTATTTTACTTGCTTTCTTTGATACACGAATTAGAGTGTTGTCTGCCAAGCTTTGAGTACTTGTGTCTGGTCTGGTATGGTGTCTCAGCAATTAAGTGAGCTCAACAACTTTTCAGATGGGACATAACCAAACTACCCCATGCCACCTCCATATAGTCAACAGTGGAGACTGTATATTTTTTTGGGTGTTTGTGGAGACCGTACTTGAACAAGACCTTCTTTTCTGTTTCCTATGAGAAAAGCTTGGATTGGATTAATCTATTTCTATTCTCTAACTCCATTCATCGTTTAGGATAAGCTCATTTAGATATTACCCAATTAAATTATTATATTTACACTAATACGTTAGCAAATTAACTCTTAACTCCTCCCATTGATAAATTATCATAGTCTTCCACTGCCCATTCATGATAAAGCCTGTTAGTTGAGGCATTTTCCGTGAAATTCGAGCTGGTGATTTCTAGAAAAGATTTCATAACCCCTTATTATTGTTGAAAACCTTTCTATCATTTCTTCATTTGAGGCATTTCTAGTTGACACAGAACAGAACTTTGACCCAGTAGTATATATATATATATATAATGAAGAAATAAGCAACTGATTAGCCCCAAAAAAAAAAAGGAAGAAGAAATAATTAACTGATAGTAGGTCCACTCTGAGACCCCCAAACTCAACACCTTTTCGTTCTGGCTTTGTGGAAAGGGACGCCCTTTTTGACTTACTGCGTATTTGCAGTCTCTCTTGAAACTCTGCCTCTAATGCTCTGATCTCTCAAGTGCCGGTTTCTCACTGGCTTTCCTTCCCCGGCAAAGCATGAACAAATCTGGTCCCTTTCTCCTGTTCTATTAAGTTCGGCACTCGAAAAAAAATATGTTATATAAGAAAGAGACTTGATGTTGATGGAATTGATGTAACATTTTCTCCAAACTTAGTTTAACACCTCTTGCAATGTGTAATTGAACGCTGTCCTAATCTAAATTAGGCAGCCATAAAAACCGCAGTTGAGTAATGTGGACTTTTAAAACCTGAATTCCCTTAGTCAAATATTGGCTGTTTTAGAGACATTACTAGTCCATTTTGTCGTCTATGTCAATGACCTTAGGTACTGTAGTCTAATGATCCTTTGAACATCCAAAGAAATTTTTTTTTTTCTTTTTCCATTTTTCTTAATGACTTTAATCTGCTGCACTGTTGCATCGATAGAGATGCAGGTTTACTTGAATCGAGGACTAATTTTTGCCCAACCCTGTTGCTTGTTTACTAACTGGTTTTGTGTATAGACAAGTTGATTGGGAAAGGAGGACATGCAAAAGTTTACAAGGGTTGCTTATCAGATGGGCAAATAGTTGCAGTGAAAAAGATAACAAAGCAAGAAAAGAAAGACGAAGACAGAATTATTGATTTCTTGTCTGAGCTTGGGATCATTGCTCATATCAACCATCAAAATGCTGTTAAATTAATTGGATTCAGTTCTGATGCTGGTTTGCATCTTGTGCTACAATTTTTACCGCATGGAAGCCTAGCAACTGTGTTACATGGTGATGTATTTTGTTTCTTGATTTCTATAAGGCCTTATTCCAATCTTTCCCTTTTGAACTTTTCAAGAAAATTTTCCAGATCGTTTACAAAAATGAATATTGAAACCAAGGGTACAAACCATTGTAATTATTTTGACTAATGAAGAGGTATTCAGTGTTTCAGGCTCAAATGAGAATTTGGAATGGAGCATTAGATATAAGGTTGCAGTTGGGGTGGCAGAAGGTCTGCATTATCTCCACTGCGACTGCCAGAGGAGAATAATTCACAGAGACATCACAGCCTCAAACATATTATTGACAGAAGATTATGAGCCTCTGGTATTCCATCATGAAAAGTATTTAAATTTTTCATTCTAGGTAACCCTTGACAAGGGATGGGATGAATGTTCTTGCACTCCTTTATAATTGCAGATATCTGATTTTGGACTTGCCAAGTGGCTTCCAGAGAAATGGATTCATCATGTTGTTTCCCCCATTGAAGGCACATTTGGGTACACATTATATATACAGCAATTCACTCTTGAATTTGTTTTTTGGTTAACTACAATATGATTGATTCTGAGCATATTTCTGCCTTAGATATATGGCTCCAGAGTATTTCATGCATGGAATCGTACACGAAAAGACCGATGTGTTTGCATTTGGAGTTCTTCTGCTGGAGCTAATCACAGGTCGCCGTGCAGTTGATTCATCTAGACAGAGCCTTGTGATGTGGGTATGATCTGATTTACGCTACTATGTCACTTCGTCAGACTAAGATCAACTGCAAAAAAGTCCCTCAAAAAACTTTTAACTAGTTTATTATCCCTTTGTTAGGCAAAACCATATCTGGAGAAGAGTAACATAAAAGAAATTGCAGATCCTCGTTTGGGGGATAATTACGATGTCATTCAAATGGAACGTGCCATGTTTACAGCCTCGACGTGCATTCATCACCTACCAAATATGCGCCCCAATATGAAAAGGGTAGGACTTTTTCTTGCCATGGAAATGCTGTAACACTGATTGATCATAAAAATTTACATTTTCTGCAGGTTGTTCAACTACTCAAGGGGGAAAACGAACCATTAGAAGTGAAGCAAAAGTCCATTGGAGGAAGAGCATTGCTATTAGATGCTTGTGACTTGGAAGAGTATTCTAGCACAACATATTTGAAGGATCTTAATCGACATATGGAGCTTGTGTTGGAGTATTAAAACTATCTTTTGTTGCTGCCTGCTTGAAGTTAACTAAGCTTTGCTGTGAACATAAAAAGCCCCCAAATTGGATCCCTCCTATTGAATGAATCCAGTGTAAATTTGAATGAGAAACTTTTTGATTTTTTTTTCACTTGTTTTTCCTGCCTTAGTCTCTCTTGGCTGCTGCTTGCAAGGAACACATTGCAGCCAAATTGAAATTATGCAGAAGAAAAGGAATTGCTGTAAGGCTATTCTTCAGCAAATATTGCATAAAAAGGATTAATTAATTGCCTTTACTTGTGTGCAATTCGTTGCAAAAGGAATGTGTGAACATTTACACAAGCCCAGTTTTAATCTCCTTCCTATTTCTCTTTTATGATCATTAGAAGTAAAGAGCAAGGCAATGAAAAATACTTAATTCAATATTATAAATTTTAAAGGAAAACTATTATAATTAGAAAAAGAAAGAAGGTCATGATAATAAAGAAAAAAGTCGTAATGGTGAGGTGACTTCCTTTTGGAAAGTATTAATAGATGGGGTTTTACAAAAGAAGACCGGCCCAGACTAGATTTTTAAGAATTCCTCCCACCCCGGAGTTTCTTTCCTCCGTCATCAAGCTGCCGGAGTCGATAAACACAGAGATGGGGACAGATGTCATGCTTCAACTCGGAATTCTCATCTTTGCTCTGAGCATCTTCTATCTATTGCAACAACTCCCCAAAAAAGCCTTATCAGAGCTCCGATCCAGAACCCGACCCAACATCCAAGCCAATCGTCACATGCTCGCCGGAGCTCAATTCTTGATCCGAGCTCGATCGGTACAAAGCCGAAAAAACAGCACTTCGATTAACCTCGCTAAATCCGCAGCCGTGGAGGCCGACAAGGCTTTGGCCATACAACCTAAAGAACCTGCAGCTCACATTCTCAAAGCCATGGCGCTGGAGATAATGGGACACAAGAATGCAGCTTTGAAATCATTAGATATAGCTCTGTCGCCGACGATCGTGAAAGGCTTGTCCGAGGCAGAGAAGGGAGATGCTCTGTACAGGAGAGCGGAGTTGCAGCTCGCGATCAACAAAAGGAGAAGAGTCGACTCGGCTGTGTCGGACCTGGTAGAAGCCGTCAAACTCAGCACTGATAATTGCAAAGCTCTTTGTTTATTGGGCCAATGCTACGAAATGAAGAGCTTAAACGATGAAGCTAAGGATGCCTTTCATAAAGCTTTAAAAATTGACCCTGAGCTCGTTCAGGCCCACAAGGGATTGAGCCGATTGAGCCCATAAAATCTCAATCACTTGTCCTTTGGGTTGGGCCCAACAATTACTCTATCCATATTGAAGTCCTTTTGTAACAAATGGGAAAATATAAAATTATTTCACCCCCTTTTTTTTCCCTCTCCGAATGCTTGTCTCTATTTTTACTTAAAATCATTACACATATTTAGTTTTTGGTGAGGAATTTTTTCGATCTTGTAAGTTGTAACTAATGGACCGAGGTAGAAAGTGAAATATTCTATATTTTCCAATCTGAAAATTAGTGTATGAGGTAGTATTTTGAATACAATCCAAGTATTCACATGATTTTATATCAAATCCACCGAAAAAACACATGTTTAGAATAGAAAACAAGGGTTGTAATGATCATTTCTCAAAGTTTAATTCCTTCCTCAAATTATCTTTTGTTAATATACCCAATCAGGATATCTCCATTTACAAAATTGACCATTTGATCATACACACTTTCACTGGTAATTTTTAATGTAGGGGATAAAAGAAGGCGGCCGTCGAAGATTTGCCAAAAGTTCATGTTCGCATCCTTGAAAACATTCCATTAGTATTAGCGGCTCCGGCACTTGGGATTGTCTTGATTGACGTAATGGAGAGAGTGTGTCCCAAACTCGTGCGACCGATTTAAAAGGCTCAGAAATTTGTCAATTCACTTTTGAGACGACAATTTTATACTAAATGGATACTTGACATCACTTAACAATATGGTAATCCACAAAATTTAATCCAATTCAAGAGTCAAAAGATTCAAAACCCAGGACAACGATTGAACATTCGTTTTTTTTTTTTGTTTTTTTTTATTTTATTGGTGGTGGGGTATTAAATAAATATAATTACATATATGCATAAGATCTTTGATAGGGAGAGACCAAATGGGATATTACTTTGCCGTCAAAAGATGTTCAAGAACAAGGAGACAGAAGGAAGTCTTGAAAAATTCCGCCATGTTTCTATGATTTTCTTATATGTTAGTTCAGCAAAGACTATTGAGATACCAAATACTACTTGCAGGAGCAACTCAACATCTGGAAAAAACTGGGGAAAATCAAAATCTTTTTTCCATCGAGAGCTCCTATCCAAGCATTATAAAAAAGAAAGAGTTCTAATCTCAACTGCTGTCAAAGAGTAATTACAAGTTCTCACTTTCTACTTGAGAGAAGAAACCTTGCTTTTCCTTCTTCCATTCATAAGAGCTTGCTCATGATGTCCCAGCCCTGCCATTGGTTATCCTCTACTCTTACCACCTAGCAAGTCAGATGAGAGGGTCAGCTTAAATGTAAATTACCAGAAATGACAGCTAAAGAGTTTCTTTATCGATCGATCGGATAGTATTGCCGAAGACAAGTAAACTAAGCTGATCTTGCTAATAGGACTGATGAGGCCAGATGAAAAACTCTGCTGCTGATGGCAGCAGGGGCATTGGAGTCACCAGGGATGAGACAGGTCCGGTAGTTTCCGGGGTGCCTGCAACCGGGTTGGCCCCGAGATGGTGGAAAAGATTGTGATGATAATATGGTGGTGCTGTATCAAATGGCACTCCACAAGGAATGGGAGCTGGCTGGATTGCTGAGAAGTGAATGGTACTGCTGCTGCTGCTGCACTGAGTTTGTTGATCATTAGTCAAGGATGGCTTCTGTTCTGCTTCAAGAGAGAGCTTTAGGCGCTTTGCTGCTCCGCCAATGGGAAGTGCACTCTTCATTATCGCTTCAATATCGTATCGGTTCATCTCAAAGTTTGTCACTGCATTCACTCCCCTGAACTTTATTGCTGCTATATCATAGGCCTCTGCAGCTTCCTCCTCAGTAGCTGCCACCATACAAATATGTTCAAGTTTGTTAGACTGGAAAAACTAACACAAGTTTTTATATCAACTACTAATGCCCTGTCCCTCCAAAAGTAAATTTTTCCTTAAAATCATTAGATTGAGAACGTTTTTAGAGTTCAATATGAACTAGTCAGGTGTGTCAATACTGAAATCATGTGCAGGTTATGCATAATCAACTAATCTTAGAGCCTACTAGTTAAGAATAATGAATGTAAAGCGTACCAAATGTTCCAAGGTACAGATCTTTATTCCCAGCAACACGACCAATTCTTGCTTGCCATCGACCTTGCTGATGATGCCTGCAACAGTTTCAGATGAATACAATCCTCATTTAACACGGTCATTCAGAAGTTCACGTAAACTGTTTTAGTGCTTAGATGGAAAACAAAGTTAACATATGTAATACAATTCTCACCTAGTAACACCCCTGTAGATGGATGCACCACGGGAGAAACCGCTGCTTTTCCTGAAATAACAATTCAAAAAATTCTATGAGATTCCGCTGTGCTGTACGTAATCAAAATTAAGTCTCATTATGTAAAAATACATCTGCCAAAGATAGAAGAAGGTAAGAAGACGAACCTTCTAAGCGAGGCAATGAATTCTTGCTTCGTAACATGCTTCATTTCCTCGAGTTCTTTCGTATAATTGGAGACCTGACAAGGGATAAATTCCACTTTAGACATTGGCCCAAGATATAGTTACTCTTCATGCAGAAATAAGGTAAATTGTCAGAGACATATTGGTTACTGTGAGAATAGGCATGGGATACTTACAGGGAAGTTGGTGGTAGCTGTGGGACCCCAGTACTTGAGGGCTGCCAAGTCATAAGCTCTTGCTGCCTTTTCCTCTTTGTCATATCCACCTGTATTATTTATTCCCAGATTCTCCATAAATATTCACAAGAAAACACAGATAAAAAATGAAAATGAAAGTTTGGAGAATATATAAACTAGGAAAATACTTACCCAAATAAACTGCAGAAAAATTCCACATTTGCAGAGACAGCCAAGGAATCAACAAGCCCATTTCCAATGCAAAAGGAATGGAAACATCAGTATTGTCTTCTAGGAGAGAATCAAAATCTCTCAGCCAAGAGGAACACATTATGTTCAAAAAAGAAAAGCAGGAGGAAAAGAAGAAAGAAACTCGAAAGCATGCGCATGAATTACTTTATCCACCACAAACCATATCCTGTATTGAAAGAGCAAGATCAAAACCCATATTAGGTCCTATTCACCAACAAAAGGTTTCCTCGATATGTCCCAATTTTAGGCAACTTCTTGTGCATTTCTTCTTTCCCTTTACCAAAAGTTACTCCAATTACAACCTCTAGTGTCCTTTTATGTTGTCTGTTTGGTTAATAAAAGCATGTACAATTACACATGCAAAATCCATCCGACTTCACATGACATTTCAGCAAATAATTTACACAAAAAGAAGCAAACAGCCAAGAAGGAAGGCCAAGCCCGTCTTAGAAAACAATTAAGCAAATGGGATTTTAATATTGGATAAATGTGTGGTAAAATTGAGACCCTTGTTAGCAAAGGTGCAGTAGTAACAGTAATTAAACTAATGAAGTACACTGAACCCGTAATTAAAAAATTATTAGGAGGGTGTGAAAATCCGCAAAAAATGGTGGGCAGTACATTTAAACTTTCATGTGGGAAATGGTGATGACAAGACTCGGTCAAAACAAATGAGAGTCACTGGCCCAAGAAAGAAAGAAATTTTGTTTTAAATAATAATAATAATAAAGCAAAAAGCTAAAAAGCAATCACTGATAAAAAAAAAAATCAGAGGTTTCAGACGCTAGTGTGCAGACTAGCTAAAGGTAATCTGTGGCCAACCTGGGGATGGTCACATAGACGCTAGTCCTAATCAAATTTTTTTTGGACAAGAGGTCTAAATAATAAACCGGACAAAATTTAGGCCATTTCCTTCTGCTTTTGAGGGTAAAAAATTTGGACTTTTTTGGGCCAAAATCTCAAATGACTGTAGAACTGAGACAAAGGGTCCAACTTAAGAAGGAATTGATTCCCGTTGGAGGAGGTGGATAAGAGGAGAAAGCAAAGACGTAATATGACATATAGGGTTGCAGAGAAGACACCCAGAAACCATAGCTAAAACATGAACTAAATGGCGGCCCATCTGATCACACAGATCAAATCAGCAAAAGAAAAGAAAGCCAAAATTTTGCAGAAAAGAAGTACAAATTGTTCATTTATATACCATCACTCAATCAGTCATCGTAAAAGTGCTGATGTGAAAGAAAGAAAATAGTCCTTCACACCTGATCTGAGAGAGAGCCCTTGATCAGGTATGATACAAGTGGTTTCATAACCCCTACCCACCACAACCATTAATGTCACTTTTCCATTGCAGCAGCATTTGCATGCAACCTTCATTTCATTTCATTCCCACAGTTTTTTTTTTTTTTTGTGCACAAAAAAGAAATAGAAAAAAAAAAGGAGATAATAATAAATTTGATGTGTTGTGCGTGGGAGCGAAGAATCGTACCTTGACGCCCTTTTCTTGCTTGCCCTTCCCTTCTACAGCTGTTATCCCATAGATGCGCTTCGTATCTCCCTGTCCATCTGTGTCTGCAATCCATCAAAAACAGAAACCCCAACTCAACTTTTAAGACCCCAGAACGAAAAATAAACAGAAATCCCACAAAATTATCAGATTTTTCTTTTCGTTTTTCGGAATTAAAAGCTCTTTGAATCAACTTTTTTCGATTGGTCCAGACTTAATCCACTGGGGAAAAGAAAAGTGAAAATCCACTGGAGTAGTCTTCTGCATTAAACAGTGGTTTTAATAGTAAAAACGTAAAATTTCAAACCAAAAGATGATCTTTGAGACTCGCTTTTTTACCAGCGATGTTCCCCAAAAATCTTGAAGATTTCAGGAAAATAAATCTTAAAAAAGGGCCAAAGAAATACCTGGTAACGCCTCTGTAGATTGAAGTTCTTTGACCAAAAGTATCAGTGATTTTCTTACTACTATCTGTCTCAACAGGAACAATGGCTTTCTGATCAGAGCTCTGGGAATTTACGCCCAAGGACAAAGCACCCGTAGGGCAGTGAGAATAGGCTAACTCGTTGGCCGACTCAATAGATTGGCCAGTAAACTCGCCACACATGACTTGGGTTCTCGCAACCGAGGCCGAGTCATCAACTTCGGAGCTCGAGTTAGTAGAGAAGGCCTGAAACCCAGCCATAGTTTTAAGATCCTGTTGATCACCGAAGTAAGCAGCGGCAGCGGCAGCGGCGGCGGCAGAAGCAGAACCACCACTATGGTCATATATGTGGGTCAGAGATGAGTCCTGTGTCTCAGTCGAGTCACCACCCAAAAAGTCCTCCAGTTTTGGCGGTGGGTGATGTTGGTCCAAGAAGCTAGTGAAGATAGAAGAGTGGTCATGACCGCCATTCATGTTGCTGTGTGCTGCTGTAACTTCTTTCACTTGATTTTCGCTACTCTCTGTATACATAACTTGATGACCCTTTGATGAGTTCTGCCAACCTGCAAAAACAAAAAAATTGTGATCCCACAGAACAGTTCTGTGATCTGAGCTATAAAAGTGTTCGTTTCTGAAGAAAAAATTAAAAAAACTTGCAGTTGCAAAAAATCAGAGAAAAAAATTTATAAAATAATGATAGCAAAGAAATTTCCTGACAAGGCCAAAAGATGAAACTAACCGAGGAAGAAACAATTTGGGTTATAGACTGAAGGGGGTATGGAGTTTGAGAAAAATGTTCAGTAACGGAAATGTATGACACAAATGCATAATCTTGTCTTTTACCCATTTTCTTCGTATGAGGTTCACTCAGCAAACAAACAGAAAACTTGGGTTGTTGCTGATGCAAAACCAAGTCAGAAATTAATGGCTTGTTGCTGATGCAAAACCAAGTCAGAAATTAATGGCTATCTTGACTTGAGTTTCATTTTCCATTTTTGAGGCATAGACAATCAAAGCAACTAGAGTTCAACAGTAGAAAAAAAATATAATGCATGAAGACAAATCTAGATTTGTTTACCATTGCCATAGAAGTGATCAGAGAAGTAGTAATGATGAGAATCAGCAGAAGAAACAGCTTCGAATGGGGCAAGTTTCATGGTGGAGGATTGAAGCATCTGAGGCTGTGAAGAAGCGTTCAACATTTCCATGGACGACAGTGAAAAGGATAGCCAGTGGTTCTCTGGTGCCATTCCTCTCAAATTTTTTTCACACGTTTTACAAAATCTTTCAAAATTAATCACAACCCGGAGAAGAAAATAAATAACCCAATAGAGCTACAGAAGAAACAAAAAACTATTCTACATTTAGTTCCAGATGATTATCCTCCACTATAGAAAGAACCCATATCATAAATCTCAGCAAATGTGATATAAATCTATGATCCTCGGTTGAAGAACCAAAAAATATGTGTATATATTGTTGACCAAGTTTGAGTCCGAGAAATGTGATGAACACTCAAGGAAAACAGCACATGCAAAAGTTGCAGAAGAAGCAAAGAAAGTAGCGTAGAAGGAGAAGTACAGAACAAAGAAAGTAGTACAGAAGAGAGAGTAAATTTTAGGAGGGAAGGGATGGAGAAGATGGGGAAATGGGAGCTAGCTGGTGAGTAGTTGTAGAAGGAGAGAGAGACCGAGCAGGTGGAAGAATATAATGGGAGCAAAGAGCGGTTTCATCTGCCATCCGGCCGAAAACAAGAGGGACACTCCCCCCGCCCCATTTTTCTTTTCCGTTTCTTTCTTTTTTGTTGAATTTTTTTAATTCTTCATTTGATTTCTTTAATCATATGTATATTAATTTTTCATTTTTATACATTTAGAAAATAAAAAAAAAAAGTGAATGAGAAAATTATGAAAATGTTTCTTAAAATTTTATTTAATTCTTAAAGAAATGAGATTATTATTATTATTATAAAAGTAAAAAAAGAAAACACATGCATCTCCTCGTAAGATTTGTTTGTGTGCATATTCATTCTTATTATTGTTTTAGTGGTGTGATCATTTATTATTGACCTTGCTATATTCTTCTTTCTATATTTTCAGAAAAATACTTAATGATTAGAAGTAAATTTATGAAATTAGATTATGATGATTAAACATTTAAGCCTTCATATTTTATTGTATAGATTATGTAAAATGCTTATGGAAACCTATAAAATTTATCTAGTCTTCATGTGAATATAAAAAAGAATACTCTGAAATATATAACATTTATAAATAAAATTTATTTTTAACTAATAAAACGGTATGAACAAACTCTCTTTACAAACGATGAAATAAATAATTCTAAAAATGTTTTATTACAAATACAATTTTGTAAATTATTCTGTAAAGTTGGTATATACAAATTTTCTGATCAGATTCATTTCTAAAATGTATTTGAAGTACTTTATTCATTTAATGAGTATTAATAATATTTCCTTTGCCCTTAAGATGGTGTAACAATAGAAATATTTAGCTTTGTTAGATTGTAAAGTCAGATAAATAAAAAAAATTTAAAAAAATCTTTTTATGGAAAGGGGATCGAAGAAAAAATAGATTGAATTTGCAGAAAAAAAAAAAAAAAAGATTTGGAGTATTGAAAGAAAATAATAAAAATCGGGGGAGAGAGAGAGCAGTGACTTTTGGCTCTGCGCAGAGGAGAAGAAAATTTGTCTGGTAACAGGGTCGCGAAAGATGCGGGCTGGCGGACAATTTCTTTAGTTTAATTTTTATTATTTAGAGGAAATTAATTGTCTTTTTTGTTTTTTAACCTTTGGTGGGAAGGAAGAGAATGGCCTTTTTCTATTTTCATGCTTCTTTTTCTTGACGTTATTATCGGTCGGTCGACGTTACTAATCCTCACACATAATACAATATTGTATTTCCTCCGTCGGAGATTGCAGGTAACATTATGATTTGTATAAATTTTTTAAAAATTAATTGATTCAATTTATTAAAGAAGTTTTAACTAATTTGGAAAATAAAATATTTATTTTCAGAAAATTTAAAATGAAAATGTGTATATTTAATTCTAAACGAAGGGAGTAATTTATAACTTATTGCTCTTCTCTTCTCCAATAAGCACTTTTAACTTTACATTCAAAATTAAAGAAGAAAGCATTTGGAATTATAATTAAATTATGAAATTATTTTTTAAAATAATTTATTCAGTTAATGGTATGATTGTATAGGTTAGTGGGTGTCAATCTGTTAATTTTCTTTTTAAGAAAAAAATTTCTTATTTTGAAATACAAAATCTAAATTCTAAAATAAGACATTCAATAGTACATGTCTCATAATATAAATAGACACTTTAAATTTGAAAAACTGATATATGTGTGCCTGTAAAATTAATTTTTTTTATGAATCAAATATTTTGCTACAAGATTTTAAATAAATTACAATTATAAAAATTGTAGGTATAATTTCTTTAGGGTTTTCTTCCCCCTATTGGAAAGTAAATGCTTTAGATACTATATATTTCGTTATCAAATGTTTAATTTCAAAACGATCTTAGAACTAAAGTTTGGAATGATTATACATACACCAAAATAGATAGATAATTTGACAATTTCCTGTTTGGATTGGGACGACACAGGAGAACTAAAGAACAAAAAAAATTAAATGATTTTTTAAAAAAATAAATATCACGTTGCCAGTTTGCTTTTTTCATTTCTTATTTTTTTAACTAAATGTAAATGTGTATTATGTATAAATCAAATGTTTAAAATACTTGGGCATACCCAAAGGATCTCCATGCACTGGATGGTTAGAACTAGTTGCCCATATCAAGAGAGATCAAAACATAAAGACATAATACATAAAGTATCTTCTATACATATATTTTAATCTAAAAGCAAGTATATACAACATTGGGTTTAAAGCCCTTAAGAATCAAGTAGTTCCTACCCTTTTATACAAAATAGACAGTGGTTATAAGAGCTAATCATCTAAGCTTCGGTCTCCAAGTCATACCTCTAGCCTCCTTGATTCATTTGATGCTTGAAGTTAGGATAGACATGCTTCTGATTACTCCCATCTACGTCCATATGTTGTCCTACAGGGTCCGAGTAAAAGGACAAGCAAAGAATATGAAAATACACTTTTATTTGAAGCCTTAGTTGTGGTTAAATAAAATAGTTTTTTTTTAAGTTCCAAAGTTATATTATGTTAAATATGAAAATGCAAAATTTCATGAACCTTAAAGCATGAATCTCCAAGATTTTATTTTTTAAAGTTGAGTTTATTATTTTGACTTGGTGTAAAAATTTAGAGTATAATACCTATTGCACAATTGTGATGTTTTTCCTACACTTCATTAATATTTTCTTTTATTAATTATAAAGAAAGAGAATTGTACTGTATTTAGGGGAAAGTGACTTTTTGACAAAAATAACTACCGTCCAAATTTAAAAGTTATTAATTTCAACTATTGCAAATGGCTTTTATTGTGGAACGAAAGTAATTTGTAAGATTTGCCTAATTAGTAAAATAACTTGAGATATCATGTGTTTAAGTCATTAAACAATAAATATTGTTAGATCATTATTTATTCTTTAACGATCTTATTGAATTGGAGGGGGGAAATTAATTTTGGTAAGGTCTAAAACTAATAATAGATAAATAGCATGTGAAGGAATTAGAAAATTGAGGATTATAATTCTTCCCCTACTATATAATTCAAAAAAAAAAAAAAAATCTTCATCTTATTATTAATCCATGGATGATTTAATTTCAAAATTTTAATTTTTGTTCTAATGTTCTATAGGATCTACATTTTTTTTCTTTTATAAGCGATCAGTTTACACGCAGTTCGACATTTCACTTATCTAGAAGGGTATTGATGGGATTTAAATTCAAGACCTATGATTTGCACGTTGGTAGCCATTGGGAGGTCCGATCAATGAGATTGCATTGGATACTTATTAATTAGGCAATTATGTGAACAAATTTGACATGCAAAAATCACTAAGTCAACATTGATTACACCGCTAAGGGCCAACAATTCCACCGGAAAAAAGGGTGAACCTGTTGGCTATCCTCCCGTAATGCTGAACGGGAAGCCCATTATCTCAGCAAAAAAAATTGTTTTCCAAAATTAGAGTTAAACACCCTTTTAGCATTTTTTTTAAAGGGAAATGATATTGTTATTTTAAAAAAAAATTCAAAAATATATACATACTACTCCCGTTGTTTGTCTGGATTTGCATTTCCATATATTTCCTATTTTAGGATATCCAAAATTAAATATCCTTTTAAAAAAAAAGACAAAGTTTTAATCATTAATAATGTCCTTAATTTTAAAATACTTGCACATAAGTTCTACATCTAATTACCAAAATGAAAAGGATAAACTGGTATTTATACTTGTACATAGTTAAATTTTTTTAAGAAATTGATATCGATGTATTTAAAATAAACCAAGTCAATCATTGTTAATTCTTAAAGTTTATGTATATCAAAATAATACATTCAATTCCCGGACCAGAGAGTATTATTCAATTTAAAAAAATACTGTTGTAGATAAATAAATAAATGCATACACAAAGTTATATCAGTAACATAACACAGAGGGGTTTCTTAAAATCCAAAATGTGATTAATCAAAAAAAAAAAAAAAATTATAGGATGAATGGAAAATCAGATTAAGAAAATGAGCAGATACCTCTACTCCTCCATTGATAAAAGAACTAACACATGATTAATGAGTCAAATATGAAATTAAATACCCATAATCATTCCCTAATGAAACAAAACGTGATATTCAAATTCTTACTAAATTCATGGTAGGTCCAATATGATCTTCCAAGTATTCCTAGCTAGTTTGGTTTAGATACTCTTTTCATCATCTTTACTTTTGTAAAAGAATTCTTTTAATATATAAATATATAATACTCTATCAATTTAAAATTAAATGTCTCATTTTAACTTGCACAAATTTTAATAAAATGAGTTGACTTAATTTTATTTTACACTTAACACTATCAATTTATTAAGAAAATTTTAACTAATTTAGAAAATAAAACATTCGTTTCCAGATAATTTAAAATGAAAATGTAAATACTAATTTAATTCCGGGAGTAGCTTATTAGGTCCAAAAATATTGAAGCCGATCGAGCAGCTCCGAGAAGAGAACATGCAACAGCAGCCGAGAAAACTGGAAACAGTAAGCCCGTGCATCAGGACTTGTTCCATTTTTTGCAAAACTAAGGCCACGAATCAACCCTAGCTCACAGCCCCCACGCAACACCTATGGCCACCCCCTGGTTTGTGGGGGGGCACCCCCAGCTTTTAAGGGGCGAGGGGGGATGAGAGAATCCGTGGGTGTATATATATACATATGTATTCATTCTATGATGCCACATCGAGACCGGTAATACCTACGCATGCACAGAGTATAGTTGTAGTATTCCTCAGTATTAAAAAAAATCTTTCTAGGTGTTCTTTTCTTTTATACGTGTACATAGGCTTACGAAGAATATTTTTTGGGTTTTTTAAGATTCATTTGATGAGGACTGAGGAGAGCTGAATAGTACATGTGTTGAACAATTGCTCTACTCGATACTCTATCCATCATAGCTATATATAGCTCGCAGTTGCAATGGAATGGAAGGGATTGCTCTCTTTTTGGCAGAGGTATATATATATTATGGGGAAAGTGAATCCTATATATACTGCTATATATATTGATATAGTATGATGACTTCTTTATTCTTAGGCAAGTCTATTACTATACATACATATGGTAGCTGCAGAGATCAGAGGATTCTGCACTTTCTGTGACTCAATTTTACTCTTTCAAAATTAGTAAAATTGCCCAATTGTATAGTAAAATTGCCCAATTGTATGGTGATGAGGGTCTCGATTTCGAATCTCATCATCATCCTTTGGATGAGTGAAATATCAATGAAATATCGAAATGTTTAAAAATTGATATTGACATCACTAAATTAAAAAAAAAAATAGTAGTAGACTGTGGTACAAGGCAAAAATGCTTAAAGAAAAATACTCTTTCGATACTCACTTCTTTAAAATAAATATATTTTGAGTTAAAATTATTCTAATATAATATTTCTTAATTAATTTAATTGTTTGATAACTCATTAACTCGGCATCTCACCGACATTAAATATATTAATTATAAAAATAATTTACTTAAATCATTTTTTTTTTTTTAAAAAAAAAAGAACTTTTAAATTTTTAAAGTCACATTCAATTAGTAATTGGTAGATCTTTTGTATTATCTATTACTCTTATATTCAAAGAAAATTAATTTATTTAATTCAATTTAAATATCATGACATCAATTACTTATAAAATTTTAATTAAATTTAGAAAATAACATATTCATACTTACACACTGCAAAATAAAGATAAAAACATACAATATCAGATTAAAAAATTATTATTATCCTCCTGGGTCAAAAGTTGATCTTTTTAGATGTATGACCTTAAAACCTGCTCCAGTGTCATTTGAATTAAGAAGGGAAAATATATGAATTCATAAGATAAACATGATCCATTCCCACGGGCCGGGTTGAACGAACCTAATCTGAATAGATGGAAGCTTTTGAACGGAGGGCAAGGAGTAGTAGCACACGTAAACAAGATTTGATTAGTTGGGAATTGCTGTGCAAATCAGAAATTACTACTTACCATCATAGGAATTATCATGAAAATATGTGTTGCTATCAATGGATGCGTTATTGTACTTTGGAACATAAATGATCAATATCATCATAAGTGTCTTCAAATTTGAATCCCGTTAATATCATCGATTGGATTAACAAAATATTGTAATGTATAAAAATTAATCCAAATATAAAAATTTAAAAAAAAAATACATTTTACGCGAATCAAATCTCATGAACCTAATCAGTAAGGGACTACGACAAGGCAAAGCAGCCTAGCTTAGATCAGTACTAACTGATCAATTCAATTGAAAAAACTTTGTTAGGGTTTAAATTTGAAATCATTGGTTTCGACGCTCTACTCCCGGGCTGTTCCGAAGGAATAAATTGCTAATACTTGGTAAATAATAGGTACGACTGACTTTGGTTCTTCGATTCCAACCAGCAGACTTCGGCGGGCCCACGCGAGTTTAGCATACGCAACGACGCCCGTGACGTGGCCTCTCGTTTCCTTTGTGCTTTGTTTTCTCCCCTCCTCGCTCCTCACCGGTCATCTCTGATCACTGATCTCACTCATTCATCCTTGGACCGCCCGGTTTGACTTGCGTGGCCAGTCTGGTTTTTTTTTCTCCTTTAAAATTAAATATTTTTGTATTGAAAAATTTTTAATCATACGCTTCGCTCAATAATACTATGAAATATAAACGTACAAAGTTGTTAAGATATTGTCGATCGTTTTTAAGACGCCATGCTATTTTTAGTTTTTAATTACTATTAAATTATTTTAATATTACATGTGATATTTCTATAGTAACCGATCACGTCTTATTGTTAATAAAGTGAAGTTAATTAGAGGTGAATAATTTACTTTTCAGCTTGAAATTTTTTATTTTAGTTCGGTCATTCACAACTTCATCTAACATATAAATACTAACAAATAGATATTAATTGTTTAGCAAAAAATATTTTATATACATGTCTTTCATCTAGTTTTTATTAAAGTTAGTGGTAATTTACGTGTTATTGGATTAGAAAATCGTTGAAAAAGTGTCTTTTCTTGAAAATTAATTTTAAAAAATGTTTCATAAAAAATATTTTTTTGTGTTAAAAATGTTAGGAAAAATCAGAATAATAAAATAAAGAAAATGGCTTGAGCGTGAATCACTTTCTTGAGTGTAATATTATTTTATTATCGAAAGCAAGTTACCCCAAGATACCATAAAACCTATTCAAGAACACTCCAATGGAATAGAATAATTGAATTCACTACTTGTATAACATTTTCAATGAACAAGTCCAGTTCCTAAATATATAGATTTAGAAAAGATATAAATGAGATATTACATAATTTCTAAAAGATACATATGTCTGTCTAATAGACATATCCTTTAGAAATTATTTTGAATAAAATAGTTAGTATATATAAAATATAAAGTTTTAGCAATTTTCTATGTTTTTAATTAACAAGCTATTCAAAATAAAAAAAAGTACAGGTTTTTTTCTTTTCTTGTTTTTGAGAAGTAGTGGTTTGAAGAGGTACTCTATCATTATAACCATAGTTAAGAGACTCCAGGCTTGACTTGGAGAGAATCACTTGATGAATTAAAAATGCTAAGCATGAATTTATTCAATTAGTGTTTGGTTCAAAATCTTTTAATACACCATAGGGTTATATCCCCTATTATAGGTTGCAGAATCTCTTGTTATACAATTTTGTGTCAATTCCGATTACATTAGTAGAAATTTAACATCTATCCCTAAAAAATCATTTAAGGGTTTATTTTATCTTTCGAGTTTTAATATTAAAAGATAATAAATAATTAAAGACTATGAATAACCAAATTCCTTTAAGGGTTTATTTTATCTTTTTAAGTTTTAATAATAAAATATATTAAAAGATAATAAATAATTAAAGACTATGAATAATCAAATTCCTTTAAGGGTTTATTTTATCTTTTTAGGTTTTAATAATAAAATATATTAAAAGATAATAAATAATTAAAGACTATGAATAAGATTTTTATTGATATCTTATTAGTGTAATAGGGAGTCACATAGAATTGTGTAATAGGAGATCCGAACCCTATTGAAGTGATAAAAATTTAATGGTTTCGATCTCCTTCTATGCAATTGTGTGCATTCCCTGTTATATTAGTAGAAATTTAACACGTATCTCTACAATATCAAGTTCTTAGACTACGAATAAAATTTTTATTAATATTTTATTTGTGTAAAAGGGGTGATACAAAAATGTATAACAAGAAATTCAGACCCCTCAAATATGTGTACCAAAAGATCGGCTCTGAATTTTCTAGTAATTCTTCTACGTCATATTCTAAATCACTAATGATAAACATACACTTAAGCTTTTGTATATGTATATTTTATTATTAAAATTCTAAAAAAATATATGTTAAATTCTAAAGGTATTTTATCTAAATGGAGTAATATATAGAAGAAGTTGTAAAATATTAGGAACCAGAAGATCACGAGTCATCTTTTCTTGTGGTTATTTCAAGTTAAGTTTTTAATCTAAATGAATCTAGATAAGATTAAAAAAGAAAATAGAAAGAAAGAAAAAGAAGGAGACATTTTTTTACTCTCTAAGGAAGGGAATAGTAGACTATCAAACTCAAAGCATACGAGGAGAGGATTATTAGGAGTCCAAGAAAAGAATGCACCTAATTTGTAGGAGAAAAGAAACGGACCAAATTCAAAGTTAAGGGTAAGGGAAGAGTTGAGTTGGGATTCATCCCTTCCCAGCTTCTTGGGTGCTTGGTTCATGCTCTATAGACCGGCATCGGTTTTGGGATTTTCAATTGCCGACCTGCCGGACCAAGTCGCACCTTTTGCGTTCATATGGTTTTGAACCCAAGCAAAACAAGTACTCTCTCTCTCTCTCTGCTTTGTAATTGTATTATTATAGTAATTTAGAATTTAAAATTCCACGTGACTTCACTTCACACGTTGTACTGCTACAAGGGAATGGCAGGAATATGAACGAAGAAAATAAGAATATATAAAAAACTGAGTAATTAGTTTCATTTAATAATAATAAAATAATAAGATGACAAGTTTTGAACGACTCATATATATAAATATGCCCATGCTTGCACGCTTTCTGATTCAATTCATTCATGGTGTGCATGCAAGTTACATCGTCATCCCCAACCATAGATTTTGATCCTGATGATTTATGAAATGTCACAAAAGATATGCATTTAGATATATAAATATTTCTTTTCCTTTCACTTAAATTAATTGTTGTTTTTTTTTTTAAAAAAAAAATTTAGATAAAATGTAATTAATTCTAATAGAGAAAAAAAAAAGTTTTTTTTTTCTTTCGAGTTTTTAATTTCATTTATTTTATTCTAACTTTACGATAGATACATAGAAGTAATTAGGAAAGAATCAATGTGGATAATTCTTTGATTTTTGAGTAAAAGTATTATTACTCTTTAATTGTTTGTGATTATGTTTCAAACCAAACTAGGTTTTAAACTAAAGAAATGTAATAAATCAACACATGGATTTTATTTTGTCTGGAATCAGAGGATATTGACAACTAATAAAAGAATCAAAGGGAGGAAAAGTCAAGATTTGAGGCCACTAAAAGAGATCATGATATATGTATAAATATATATATATATATAGTTTTGCTCATTGCTAAAATAATATAATTATTATAATTATTTTATGAAGGGTTTCACACGCTCCAATAAAATATTATTATTATTATTACATTATATGCTACAGATAATAATGCATTTATTGAATTTGGAATTTTATTCTTTCGGAAGGAAGATGGTGTATTTAGTGAACAAATAGAATAATTTTTAAAAGTAAAAAATATTCATAACAAAATCTAATTGAGCTAGAATGTTAGAACAGAACTAATTATAACTCTAAAATATCTAAATTAAAAAAAAAAAAAAATCTTGGCCAACTGTAACTTGAAAAATAGAACTCCATGAAAGATTTTAAAAACAAAATTAAGAGAAAAGAAAAAAATACCGGTCCATTCTCATAACTCCATGTGGAAGAAATGTATCCACCTTGAAACAATAACATAAACATCAGTAACATGCATCTGATCTCCCTTTATCAATTAAATTATAAAAGTGGAAGCAAAATCAGGATGGACGATCCAGATTTAATCAAGATAATCGTTCTTATCCTAGGGCTAGGTGTCTTAATATATTAACAAAATTAACAATAGTAAAAAGATATTAGACTATTATTAATAGTTAATAATAAAGTAAAGTATATATAATAAAGAGAAAGTTAATTTCGGCCCATGGACTCGTGCACTGCAATCACCTCCCATTCTCCGCTTTTGACCTTTGACTGGGAAGGCACGTGCGCGGCATCTTTTGACTCAATATATCGAGGATTCTCGGGGGACACGCACGTGCACTTTCTGTGCAAAGGCCAAAAAAAATAATTATGGGATAGCATAAATATTTTAGCATTTTATTTTAATTTTTTTAAAGGAGAAAGGAAAAACTCTGGTAGGATCTGATTAGAGAGAATAATGGCACATCATTATTAATTCTGTGTTTCTAGTTTGTGAGAGAAGGAGACAGATTATAAATCATTTGTCATCATAGGGTCCCACTTTAGAATCAGCATTATTGAAGCTAAAGGGACTGATCTTGATCATATGATGATCATGAGAAAATACTCAAATGATCAACCGTTTCTACGGCTATGGATTTTATCATTTTCTTTTACTCCCTCTATTCTTTAGAATCGAACGTTAGTTAAACTCATTTTCAATTTTTTAAAATTTATGAAAATCAAAATGAAATATTCAATTTTAAACGAAAAAGAATACTATTTATATTTTAGATTGTTTGAAACTAAATATTCTTTGTACTACATTAAAGCTATATTTTTACAAAGAAATTACTATTGTTATGTTTGAAATAAATTAAGTAAAATTCTTTTAATAAGATTCACCCAAATTATAATGAGACTTTTAATTTTAAACGGAGGAAGTGTTTTTTTTTTTCCCCCTCTTTCTCTATTCATAATGCAAAAGGAAGAGTGATACCTTTGGTCCCCCACCTTTTTCATTTTTACAAGTCTGGTCCATAACATATTTATGAGAAGTTTTTGACCGGTCAAAGAAGGGTATTTTAGGGATTTCACAAAATAAATTATCATTTTTTGTCCTCTACTTTTTTTAAAAAAATTTCTTTTGATCCTCTAAATTTTTATTTTTTACGTCATTGGTCCTTAATGTAAATTCTTAAAAATAAAATTTCTTCCTTAAATAGGATTTGAACCTTGGAAACTCACATTTGAGCTAAACAATATTAACCAACTCAACCATCAATAACTTTTGTTTTGTTTCACATCTAATATTATATATTATTTTCCGTAAAAATTCTATTCAAATATTAAATATAATCTCACGATAAATTATTCATATATCAATTTGCAATATTCGTATTTTAAAAACAACTTATATATACACATGATTATAATGATATGTCTATAAATTTTTATAGATTTTTGTATATGTGAACTTTATATCCTAATTATTTGATGTGATTTTCTTGTACGCTGAAGGGTTAATTTCACACAAACAATCAAACCAAATCTATATAAAAGAAATGACTCATCAAAGGTAAGTTTTTAGAGATTAGGAAGACCTTTGTAGATTTAACTACAACAACCAACATCTTGATTTGTTAAGACAACTCAATACTTCACTCAAAGTGATTGAGAGCCCTAGAAAAATGGCTAGAACTCTAGTTCTAAGACACTCTCAAAGATCAAAATGATCTTGGTTTGGAAAACTTCCAAAGGAGTTTCAGTTTTGTATTCTCAAAGTTGTGTTTTCTAAATGGCTGAAACAAGAGCCTTCTTATAGCTAACAAAAGCCCTAAATAAACTTAACAAAAGTTTAAAAGAAAAGGTTGTGAAAATTACAAGAGAAAGAAGCTGGAAAAGGAAGCAAAACATAGAGTTTTGGCTTCAGAAATTGCTGTTGACACAAAGTGATCCGACGTTGGATGGGAGAACTTCAGAGTCGGATGCCAAGGCCAGATACCTTCTAGAAACCTTCATCTGCTGAGCCAATATCGGATTGGATTGATCAGGCGCCGGATGTCCTGTATTTTCCTACTTTGCTTCTTCTCCTTTTGCCCATTGTTCCATGCTTTGCCTTGGCTTCAAATTGGCCTTCATCTTCAAGCTAACCTCATGGAACATTGCTTCATCTTCTAGTTGTCCTCCCTTGATCTTCAAACTATACTTTTCCTCGGAATGCATCGTTGTATCTTCCTCAAAGTCTTGGATTGAACTGGCATTTCATAGGTTCAAATCTTCCGTTTCATCTCCAAGTTTACTCCTCTCGAACATGGCTTTGAAGTCAATCCGTTCTTCCTTGTTTCGGACATATTCCATCAACATTTTCATCGCCCTACTCAAGATATTATACTTGTATAGAAATACAAATCTTTGCTCAAAGCCTCATTGAGTAGCATCCTTGGATATCCATCATTATTTTAGTTAATTAAACTCAAAGTTTTAGTTATAATAATATGAAAAATTAGTAGAGGGGTTAAGATTAGAAATAAAATAAAAGTCATTATGGACAAAAAAAGAAAAATAACTGAAATTATAATTGAAAATTTAATTTAATTAAATAAAATAATTAGGATATAAAATTCTTGTACACAAGAAACTTTAAAAATTATATACATGTCAAGTATAATTTTGATTATACATATATAATAGTCGTTTTTGAAATATGAATTATTGAAAATTGATATGTGAATGATTTATTATGATATTATATTTAATATTTGATAGGAATTTTTACTAAAAACAATATATACTATTAGTTATTATGACTAAATTGATATGTGAATGATTTATTATGAGATTATATTTAATACTTGCCTCAAATGTGAGTGACAAGGTTCAAATCAAATTGAAAGCAAAAAAAAAATTTATTTTCCTGAATTCTTGACCAATGACGTAAAAAATAAAAAGTTACAAGACTAAAAAAGATGAAGAAAAAACTGGAGGACAAAAAATGATAATTTATCTTATGAAATTAGTAAAATACAATTCTTTGATTAGTCAAAAAACTCTTAAAAACATATTTTCTGGTCATTTGGACCAATTGTATAAAAGATTAAAAAGGTGGAGGATGAAAAAAAAAATGATATGAACCAAAGTGACAAAAAAAATGGTAGAGGACCAAAAAAACAAAAAAACAAAAAAAAAAAAAAGGGTATGGATTAGATTTGTAAAAATGAAAAAGGTAGGAGACTAAAAATATCAACCTTTTTATAATTTTTTTTCATATTATTTGTCTTTTTTTATTATTATTCTTTTGGTTCTACCTCAATGTCATAGAGTAGTTTTTGGTATAAAAAGATTCACGAGTCTCCGCATCAAAGTGGCAAAATAGATGATGAACAAAGAAAGATTAAAATAATAATCATTATTATTATTAATAATATAAAAGGACAAAAAGGTCAAAAGCAAATTTAACACACAAAATTTCCTATTTTTAAGTTTATCACTGTCTTCAAGTTTTTCGGCCCATTGTAGAAAACTCATCAATTTTTTATATTTGGGCCGGTTTAGAAAACAATAGCTATTAAGATCCGTTTCAAGTAAACTCCCCTACAAGCCCAAAGGAAACTTGTCCAACCGAAAATAAAATGTTAACAAGATTGGAGGTGCGGGGAATCGAACCCCGTGCCTCTCGCATGCGAAGCGAGCGCTCTACCATATGAGCTACACCCCCATTTTGAAGTTTAAGGTGAGTGAAGCTATATCAAGAATATATAGAGCTCAGTATCTAACATTCAAATTCTCATCTTTCTTATAGGTTAAAAAGAACTCTTAGAAATATAAATCATCTATTTCATTTATATTATCATGCTTCATAGCATTTTATTAGTATAGTCCATCGTGGGTGTTGCTCAAGGATTAAAATAATTGGACTAGAATTCCTTCTCTCATTTAAAGAAATTTGGGATGTTGATGGGAGATTTTGTAAATGTTTAAATTAGGTCAAGGGATTTTGATTTTGTACAAATTCTCATTTTGATTCACAAGCATTTTAAGAAAAAAAAAGTTATACTTAATTCATTTTAACACTGCAATATCGCTTTTCTTAATAAAAATTTAATTAATTTAATAAATGAGACATTCAATTTAGGACATTTGGGATGTTTAAGAAATCTCCCTTTCATTCTCAAAATGCTTCTCCAACAAAGTGGGGATATTTGAGAAGAAAAAAATAAATTTACCTTAATATTCCAATTAATAATGAAGAGGAATTACTGAAAGGGAAAATGGTAAAAAGTGCACATCAATTATTTACGGTTCACTTATAATATTCATAAACTTTATTTTTATCTATTTATATACATAATTAGTTTATGTGTCTTTATTTCTATTTCACCACCAGACCCCACTACAGAATAAGGCCACTTTGTCTCACGTGAGAGACATATACTTATTGTTCAAGAACAAAAAAGTCCTTCTAAATCTATTCCAAAAAAAAAAAAAAAAAAAGGTGGGTTTATGGATAGTCCTTTTAAGTGAGACCTTCACCAATTGATTTTTTACGAGTGAGTTTTTGGTTTTTTTTTTTTTTTTGTGGAAATAGATTTAGAAGAATTATTTTACCCTTAAACAATAAGAGAATATTTCTCACGTGAAACAGAGTGGCCTAATTTTATCGTGGGATGTGGTGGTGGGTAGAAATAAAAATGCGTAAATTAATTATGTATATAAATAGATGAAAATAAAGTTTATGAATATTATGAGTGAATCGTTAATAATTGATATACATTTTTTGCTATTTTTCCTTTCAAAAATTCTGATGGTTGTAGTCCCAACATCTTTACTCTTTTAGTAATGCTTACAATTATTTCTGCCACTGTTTGACGCTGGCTAGATTTTAAATAGAAATCACTTCATAATCCAAATATTATGATTGAGAGTCAAACTAAGAATCCAAATATAGAAACTTTCTCTGATTACTTTGTATTACAAATTCTAAAAAATGATCATGCATCAGAGACCTGTCTGTATACGGAATTTTCTTGGCAATTTTGTGTGTCTACAAAGATCAGCATTCTTGACTTGAAAAAGTCTTGCGAAAGATCTTGGTGCATAGTCATTGCCCACCGAGGTAACCTCTTTTTATTTTTTATTTTAAATCTTATTTAATTTAACGATGTTACAACGACTTTACATATATCTCGATTATTTCGTTAATAATAACAACTCATCAAAATTAGAATTCACACACCTTTTGACTATTTTGTCAGTAATAACAACTCATTAAAACTATAATATATAATAAAATTGAGTCAAACTTGCGGCTTAACGGTAAACCTTCTTCAACAATTGCATTCATTATACTCCATTCGTCATTTTTTTTTTGTCACTAATTATAAGTCATTATTTTTAGTTAATTAGATTTTTTTAATGTAGTTTTTTTATATTACCTCTATAATAATATATTCATGAAATGATGTTAAATTTTATGAAAGACAATTTGAGGACATTTTAAGAAAAAATAAAAAAAGTTAATTTTTGTAAAATAAAGGCTAATGACTCAGGGAGTAATTGTTAGTACTACCAACAAACTATCAAGATGAGAATATGATAAATAATTTAAGAAAAATAATATTCTTTTTTAGTCATAATATAGGTGGTTTTAGATTTTTTTTTTTTTCATGCATATTAAGGATACAAAAATGCATTAATCCACTCAAAATATAAAAAAAATCTCTAAATCAAACCATCTGGGAAAACTGAAATAAGAAGCAGTCGTAAAAGTAAGAGTTAAAAGAGGGGAAAAAGAAACAAAATAAAAAATACTTATTAAATTTTGTAAAATAATTTATATTATAAAATAAATTTGAATGTTTAAAACGATTAGAAATAATACTTTTTAAGTTTGTCAAATAAATGACTGGAGTTGATCCACCTACCTCTCTATTGATTATAAAGACAAAAATTGTCATTATCGTAAAAAAAAATCAAAAATCAAATTTAATTAGTCAATTCATCGATTTCAATTACTCCTTGTTTCTTTTCCTCCTCCATTGGTCACCGAAATATCCTCAGACACTCACGAATTCTTTATATATTGATCTATCAAGAATGATTCCAAGATATTTATTACGACGTATGAATTGATAGGCCTTGAAAATTGGTGTATGAATTGATCGGAAATAAAAATTGGCACAAGGTATGAGAAATCATGTCTAATGAATCCAAAGAATTTTAGTAACCCTTCTTTCTAGCCGTCTCATGGGTCCGTGTCACTCTCGACCGGGGGAATATCCTCGAATATTCACAAATTCTTGATATTGATCTCATGAAGGATTAGTCCAACGTATGACCACAACTTCTATTTTATTGTTGTTGGAGTTCTAGAAAGAAGAATCACCTTCTTCATCTGTTCTTTTTTAACCATCGAAACGGAAACATAGTGTAATTTTAGAATATTACAATTAGAATTTTAGAACCACCTTCTTCATCTGTTCTTTTTTGTGAAAATGATCTTTTTAGTTAATTAGTTTTTTAAAGGTGTTTTTTATTTTTATATATATATATATTACCTCTCTAATATTATATTCATGAAATGATGTTAAATTTTTTGATCCGTGATTAGAAGACATTTTAAGAAAAAAAATTATTTTAATTTTTTGCAAAATAAAGGCTAATGGAGTAATTGTTAGTACTACAAACAAACTATCGAGATAAGAATATGATAAATAATTTAAGAAAAATAATATTCTTTTTTATTCGTAGTATAGGTACTTTTAGAATTTTTTTTTTCATGCATATTAAGGATAAAAAATGTATTGATCCACTCAAAATATATATATATAAAATCTCTTAGTTAAACTATTTAGGAAAACTGACATAAGAAGGAATTGAAAGGATAAGAGTAAAAAGAAAAAAAGAACAATAAATATTTATTAAATTTTACAACAAAATTTATATTATAAAATAAATTTCAACGTTTAGAACGACCAATAGATTAGAGAAAACGCGTTAAGTTTGTCAAATAAATGACCTGAGTTGATCCACTTACCTCTCCATTGATTATAAAGACAAAAATTGCCATTTAGTGTAAAAACAAAAAAAATCAAAAATCAAATTTAATTAGTCAATTCATCAATTTCAATTACTCCTTGTTTCTTTCCCTCCTCCCCCGCTCACCGAAATCTCCTCAGAAACTCACGAATTCTTTATATATTGATCCATCTAGAATTATTCCAAGATATTTATTACAATGTATGAATTGATTGGCCTTAAAAATTGGTGCAAGGTATAAGAAAATCTTGTTTAATTTAATCCATAGAATTTTAATTACCCTTCTTTCTAGCTGTCTCATGTGTCTGTGTCACCCTAAGACCGGGGGAATATCCTCGAATATTCACAAATTCTTGATATTGATCGCATGAAGGATTAGTCCAACGTATGACCACAACTTCTATTATATTGCGGTTGGAGTTCTCGAAAGAAGAATCACCTTCTTCTTCTTCTTTTCTTTTTTAACCATTGAAAAGGAAAGATAGTGTAATTTTAGAATATTTTACAACATCTTTCGATTTCTAAGTTTTAGAATCTTTCACTACATGTTAATTTATTTAAATCGGATTAGCTGTTTAGACCTAAATCTATCCATTTGACATGATTGTTTTCTTTGAAAACCATTTTGTTTTTTTTTTCAGATTGCACTGAGCAAGTTAATCTAACTATTAAAACCATTGAATTGACTAGTCAATGAATGAGTAGTCCGGTCTGTAAAAAAAAAAAAATTTGAAGTTCAAGAGGAAATTCTTTCTTCCAAACTTCATGCTATTTACAGTAACAATCAAGAAGAGAGAAGAAGATAACAATGGTAATGTCGCAACTCACCCTCTGTCTCTAACTTCGATAGCTTCCAACAACTCTGCAAAAGGGAAAAGAATTGGAGAGAGCTCTCTGTTTTTTCCTCCAACCAACAAGTTAATAGAGGGAAGAGAGAACGGAGAAAAGAGTCGAGAGTGAGAGAGAGGGAGTGTGAAAAAGACAACTTACATGTTACTTGTTGCATAATTGTATTTATATTATTTTTGTTACATGGATTGCAAGGTGACATAATCTGCTTTATTGTCAGAATGGTAAATGGATGTTTAACAATATCTGAATATGGAAGTGTATATACATATACAATATATGTCTTCCCTTTTATTTATGATGGAAGTGTATAGACATATACAGTAGCAACAACTTGAGTGGAGAAGAAAAACAACAACAGATCCATCACCAATGCTTTGCAAACCAAGATGATGACCAAACTTTAATATCATTTCTCATTACATATGAAGATAATGAAGGTGGAAAGAGAATTTTGAGATGGAGATTTTCTCAACCATTAAAGAAAATTATTATGATACACGTTGAGCATGGAGATTAAAGATGGAAGAAATGGAGCCCCTCTAAAAGGTCAGGTTGGGTTGGAATGGGAGTGGTAATTTGGATAACTAAATGGATTTAGATAAAGCTAAATGAATTTCAATCCATTTACATCCATTTATAAGTAAACATAAATGGATTAAATGTAAATGAATATGGATATTCACTTATCTAGTTTTTAACTTCATTCAACAACATTATTTTTACTATTAATTTTCTCCCCTCTTTTTTTTTAAATTTTTTTTCTTTTCTCCTTTCTTGCTTTATATATTTTCCTTCGACCAATTAATTTCAGCTTTTATATTTCCCCTATCAATTTCAGCTTTTATTTTATTGAAGTGAAATTTATAGTATTAAAGATAAAATTTCATATTAAGGTGACAATTGTTTCAACCCAAATATTTAAAGTAAATACAATGCCTAGCTATTGTATTACTTTTTTCTTTTTCTATTTTTAAAATACATATATTTCATTAAAACGTGTGTGTATATATATACTCCCTCGGTCACTAAATATAATTAATTCTAACTAACTTTTTTATCACTAATTATTAATTAATTAGGAGTTTGAAGGTATTTTTTTTTCTATATTATTCTCACTTTCTTTCCCTATACGTTGTTGTTAGTTTGATTAACATATAAATAAAGACATTTTAAGAATAAAATTATATTATCTTAATTTTTTCAAAATAATGATCACTAACTTATATTTAGTGACGGATGGAGTATATATGTTTATTATAGTTAATCTAAGAAATTTACAGTGAGAAAAAGGAGGATAAAAGGGTTGGGATGGTGGGGATACATCCATTATCTTTATTAGGGGATTATGGAGAAGAAGATTGAGGATAGGTACTGTTTGAGATTAAGGGTCGTTTGTATTGACTTATAAAAAAAAAGTACTATTGCAGTATTTCTTTTTATAAAATTATATTTTTTTATGTTAAGTTTGTTTAATATTTTAGTAAAATAATTTATAAGTGTTTTTCAAAATCAAAACATGTTTGGATGAAAAAACACTTTTTAAAAATTTTTATTTTTATTTTAAATTTTTTAACATTTAATGGAATGGATGTATTTCAAGGTCATAATTTATTCATCACTAATATTTAAGTAAACTTAAATTAGTCAAGTTTGCAAACTTAGTGATAAGTAGCAACACTTGCGATCGGGAGGTCTCGAGTTTGAGACATGTCGAGGGTAGGTAGAATGTCACTGTTGATCCTCGAGGGGAGGGATATATAGAGGGTGGGTGTTAAAAAAAACAGTAAATTGAAAATATTTTTTAACATAATATATTAGATATTGAATTTTTTAAATTTTTTTTATAAAATATCATGAACACAAAATGATTTGAAAATAATAATAATAACAAATAAATGGAATTTATTTTAATCTCCAAAGATTTGAAAAAAAAAAAAAAATTAACGAAGTTGTTTGTATTTTTGCCGAATTTTGTTTTCTATAAAATATAATACACATGAGTTAAACACAATGAATTTTCAAAATATTTATGAGAGAAAAATCTTAAAAGAGATAAAACGGGAAAAAAACGGGGGAAGGAGGAGGAAGAAGAACATGAAGTAGAAGTGGACGGGGATTGGGCTGGGGGAGAGAGCTAGATAAAAAGGCTGGGATGCCTAGGGTTGATGGAGCGGGAGGTAGAGACTAGGGAGGCAATGATAAGATCAAATGAAATTGCAAAAATAAAAAATCCTTGTTCAAAAGAATTAATATTATTTAATTTTAATAAATTTGAATAATTTGTTTGATTCATAGTTAACTTTCTAAAGCTAGTAATTATTGGATATTGCAAATTTTTCATTAAATTCATTGACACATAAATGGATATTCATCCACATCTATTTAATTTTAGTAGGTCATCCATTGAATGGATTTGGATATCCGTTAAGAATTTAATCAAATTGCCACCTCTAGACTAGAATAACCCGAGTCAGTTTATGGATCTTTTTTTTTTTAAAAAAAAAATTTTAATTTTTAAAAATAATTTTTAACATTTTGTTTATGATTTAGTTATTATTAATGAGTTTTATTTATTTTTATAGTTATTATGTTCTAAAAATTATAGCATTTCTTGTCTCTTTATTATATGAAATTTTCATTTTGTATCATTTTGTTTTGAATATTGAGTTGAAATATCAAATCCGAAGTCCAATTATTATTTTGATATTGATTGTTTAAATTTATTTTTCTTTTATGATTAATCTTTATGTTTTAGAAAAATATATATATATATATAATAAAATTATGAATATTAATTAAAAATACTTTTTAAAAAAGGAAAAAATATATGGCTGGCCAACGAGTTTTAGGGGGCTATGTTGAACCTCTCTATATATTTAGCATGACCCGCCCTAATTCAATTACATCTAAATCTGCAGTGCCCAAATAGGAGTATATTTTCCTTGAATTTTTCTCAAACATACACAGGAAACAAATTAATAATACTCGATTATTTTATTTATGCCTCGGGATAGATAAGATTACCTTGAGTTTACCATTCAAAGAATCTCATTGGTCGGCTAGCAACAAATATTTCTTCATTCGTGGCCGAAATTTTCAGCATATAGATCCATGGCTCTGGATACCCCAGCCCGACTCCAAATCTTCTTGTTTTTATTTTATTAATAAAATTCTAAAAAGATATACTAAATTTTAAGATTTTTTTATTTAAATCAAATAATATATATTATTTTATTAGATAGTGTAGGAGATGAAATAGAATATCCGAAAACCTTATTCTATAAAATCTTCTACAATGTTAAATAAAATAATATATATTATCCGATTTAAATAAATAATCCTTAGGATTTATAATATATCATTTTAGGACTTTATTAATAAAAAATATATATAAGTGTATATTTATATTTATTATTGATGACATAAAAGATGATATAAAAGAAGAGTAAAAAGATCGTGCCACATTCCACTAAACATTTACATGGTCACTCTCAATTAACTATTTTGACAAATATTGTCATTATAGGTAAAATTAATATTTTTTGGGTCGGTTTGAATTGAATGTATTTATTTTGCTAAAATAAGTTTTAAAAAATAATAATATTGATAGGTTAAAATTGAATTAAATAAATATTTCCTTTAAATTTGTTTGAATTAAAATAGGATTATTCAATTTCAAAAAAAGTTCGTAGTATGTTTTCGTGTTATATATTGGATTAGGTTAAAACTGGGATGATAAAAGTCCCAAATTGGCGCTCTTTCTTACTCGCAAGTGGATAATGCAAAGCCAAATTGTCTTCCAGAAAGGCAACTTTTTGAAAATTAAGCACGGTTAACATGCCTTCGAACACAATTCAAAACTACTAAAGTCTACGGCAGGCCCTTTTCCTTTTCTTTTTCCTTTGTGGAGGGTTTCATTTTTTTTTTTTTTTTGGCCTTTTTTTTCTTTTCACACTTGACTAGATTCCTTTTCTTTGATCAAGGTTGAAGATTTGCCAGCTGAGCTATTAATTTTTGTCACTTTCATGTGATGTCCGCAAGCCATTGTCTTGGACACAAATACCATGTTATCTTCCCATAAAGATGAATTCTTTTTCTTAGTACTCAAAAGAAGTGAATGAACCTTTATGGATATGGAAACTGCATCCGCAGAAAAGATCTATGTAGCCATTGGAAATGATCAGCACGATGGATTTGCAACACTAGAATGGGTGTTAAAGAAGTGGAATTCTCCTTTTCTCAGTCTTGTGATTCTTTATGCTGATAATAGTATTTGCAAAGACTATGTTTATACACCAAGTAAGCTGTATGAAGATTGGCTTTTGTGTCGATTTTCTTCATGTTTTTTTCGCAAGGGTTTTATTTTAATTGTTACTTGTAGTTGGGAAAATGCTTGTAAGCACTGTTCGTGAGGAGAAACTGCAGATTCTTGACAAGTCAGAGGAGGCTAAAACCGACAAGATTCTTGCAAAATATGTTGCTTCTTGTAGCAAGGTTTGATTTCATATGTTTTAATTGGAAATTGGAATATAAGTTCGGAAAGATGTTTTCTTGACCAGTTTTGGTGTGATTCCCTGCTTTACAGGTTAAAGTTGAAGGTATCAAAATTGATAGATATGATGAACCCCTTCACGAAGTCTTGGTAGAACTGATATCAAGTCTTCAGATAACCAAATTAGTCATGGCCTTTTCTGTCATGAGCTTCTCTTCATGGTTTGCAAATTACTCATTATCTGGTTATGTCCAAATTTTTGCGGAATTGGCAGTGCTTAGGTAACATTTTGGTTGTTTTTTCATTGTCTGGTCTGATCCTATATATGTAGGAAATCAAAGAGTGCAATGACTGCAATATTCCATGTCCATAGACAGAAGCCCAACTTCTGTAACTTGTCTATTTTGTGTGGAGGAAAACAAGTTTTTCTAAGGGAAGAAAACCATGAAAGGATTGTAGAGAATGATCAGGGTGTCATGGTTGCAAAGCTGAGAGAAAAGAATAGTTTCAGAGGTTGGCTAGGGAAAATGTTCCCTGAAAATACCAATGGGAAAAATCCCAGGGATTCTCCTACTTCATCAGCTAGCACTAGTTCACCTGATCAGTGGGAGAAGTATAGTGAAGAGATTGAACGTTATTTCAACCAGTTGTCTGCTTCCAATGCAAATGAAGGCAATCATCAGGAGACTGCAGCAGACACCTTGCCAGAGAATATGGTAAGAACTGATATTCTTTATAGAATTCTTTGGTCTAAATTTTTTTGTCCGACAACTCCACTTAGATCTCATCTACTAATACAATTCTTTACCGTATCTGTTCTCGGTTTTTTGACTTTATTAGTGTCTGATACTGATGGGGTGCAAATGGAATGCTTGGGTGTGAGGGCAAAAACTAACAGCAGAATTGATCTCTGAGAATTTTTACCTTTTCTGAAGATTGAATTGTAACTCTGCTCTATTAGGAATATGAATAACTTCAGTAATAAATCACATTCTTTGAGTTTGAATCATCAGGCTGCAGCAGAAAAGATTGAAACTTTGAAGATCAAGATGCGGAATACTCAAGAAAAAGTGAAGGCCAATGCTGAGAGATGCACAAAAGCGAGATGGGCTATTGATTTATGTACTCGGAGGGTAAATTTTCTCTATTCAAGTCTCTCTGGGATTTTAATTAGTTTACTCACTGTGCCATCAAGAACCTAAGTGATCTTTCACTCCGTTTAGGATGAGGAACTTCAGTTTCTTATAGAGGAAGAACGTACAAAGAGGACGGGTTTACAGAAAGACTTAGAAACCAGAAAGGAAGAACTCTATGAACTTCAGAGTGAAATTGAGGAAAAAAAGAGTAAACTGAACTCAATTCTTGAACTTCAAAGAGAGCTCTCGAACAAACTCCAATTATCTTCATCTGCCAAATCGCGTGCTGAAATGCAACTGGAAAAGGCAGTGAGCAGTAGAGCTGAAATGATTCAGGGGATTGAGGATTTGAGAAGGCAAAGGGATGTCTTGCGGCTTAGAATTGACTTTTGTAAAGAAAAAGATGCAATAACCAAGGCTAACATAGTAGGTAACTTTGATGATAGGAAGTACACTGCTGCAGAAATTAGGGCTGCCACTGATGATTTTTCGGAGTATTTGAGGCTGAAATCATATGGAGAATGGGAAAATATCTATAAAGGGCGCATCAATCAAAAGACAGTGGCTATCAAACTTCCTGATTCTCCTGATTCACTCTCCCAAGAAGCTTTCCAAGAGAATGTGAGCAGCCTTTTCATTTATATCTGATTTTTCTTGTTCGGTGACTTGCTTGATGGGAAATTTATAAGTTTCCACATTTTGCAGGTTAAACTCCTTAGCCATGTTAGGCATCCTCATATCCTTGGTATGATGGGATTCTGCCCTGAGCTAAAATGTCTTGTTCTTGAATATATGCCAAATGGTTGCTTAAGAGACACATTATTCTCAAACCCCAGAAGCCATAAAGGAAGAAAACTCAGTTGGCATGCTCGAATACGGATAGCAGCCGAGGTTTGTACAGGCCTGAGTTTCCTGCACAAGGCGAAGCCTAGACCCATAGTTCATGGCAACCTCAATCCCTCCAAGATCCTGCTTGATAAGAACAATGTTGCAAAAATTAATGGTTTTAAGATTTTGTGGGACAACAATGAATCTGATCTCATCAAATCAGACATTCGGGCTTTGGGCACCTTGCTTCTGCAACTTCTCACGGGAAGGAATTGGGCAAGGCTCGGGGAGTCAATATTGATGGATAGTACTGTGCTTGCTGGATCCATGGATAAAATGGCTGGAGAATGGCCGTTGGATTTGGCTGTGGAGCTTGGTGGGATAGCAAAGTACTGTTTGTGCAGTGGTGAAGACCAAGAAAAGGAATTCAGTAGCAACTTACTGATGAGATGGATCGATGAGGTGAGAAGAAAAGCTGATGAAATAGTTGCAAATGGAGACTTTTCTGTGGCAGCTGAAGCAGATGAAAGCACAGAAGACTCAGCTCAAGTTCCAAGAATATTCTTCTGCCCCATATATCAGGTAGCAGCTGAGTTCCCCCAAGTTTACATTTTTGTGTTGAATTATCAATTTTTACAGAAGAAATATGGAATAAAAGATCAAACTGCATAAAAGTAATGTGAATTTTTATTTTTTTCTGCATTTCCTGCACGCAGAGAGTTATGAAGAATCCACACCTTGCAGCAGATGGATTTTCATACGAGTTTGAGGCAATAGAGGAATGGCTGAAGACAGGGCATGATATATCACCAGCAACAAACTTAAGGCTCAAGAACAAGCTCCTCACTCCCAATCATACTCTTCGGACACTAATTCAGGATTGGCACAATAAAAGACCAATTTTTAACACCTAATAAACACGATGAATTTGATACTAAATTCTTTGTACTCACAGATCCTAGAGTGACTGCACTTGAGAATCAAAGACACAAACAGAATATAAGAAGGTAGAATATACGACCAGTAAATATCTTTTCTGTATAAGATACTTAACCATTGATTTGATGAAGCAGTTCACGTGTACAAAACAATTACCTATATTTTCTGCAACAATATATGCAATTCTGACCCAGGCAAGATTTTGTGTATGTAGTGTCTATTTGTTATTGCTCCCATTCTAAGACTAAAAGTCTCTGGAATGTAGTTTTCAATAGGACAGCATGTCTGCATGTTGTCACACCCCCAGACATTTTGCCCAATGGAAAACACGAGCAACTTTTTGTGGTATGGAATAATCTGAAATGGAAGAAGGATTCATCCTTATATCTTCAGCAGTTGACCATATGTACACTCCTCGTTCTTGTCGATTACCTGGGACAGTGTTATCCAGTAGAAATGCCACAAAAAATGTCACCACCATGTTCAGGGACAGTAGGGCATTTATGGCGAAGTCAAACTGGTGGCAGAACACACAGAGAGAGCTATCTCAGGCTTCATTGTTACATGAAACAAAAGGTAAAGAATGCTGCTTGCATGCTTATATAAAGAGAAAGTTGAGTTCAGTAGATTGAATGAAAAAACTGATGCACATGCTATGTTGGCCTCACAATTGTGTATCTATATGAAACATTAGATGATTCTACATGTATGCATCTTGTACTTCGACCATTCAACATGGTTATATTGAGCTGATGATGTTCTCAATTTGGAATATCTTGCTCAAATGATGATTGCACTATGCAAAAGCGGATTTGCCATTATATTAGAAATTTAAATTAAGAAAGTAATTTTCTCTTTGCATTTCCTTATACCAGGTCTCCCATTGGAAGGGTAACGGATGAAAAGGAGAAGAGGAACTCACTTCTCTACTGCCAGAATGTATTGGTCCATCTGATGCAGCTGCATAAGGAATAAGATAACTGGGTAGTATCAAGTTGGACTGAGGCTGATACTGTTGAATATAAGCTGGGATGGATAAGCCAAGAAACAGCGAAGCACCAACTATCATTATATTCCGGAAACTAGCTGTCTGAGTATACTGTAGAGTAGAGAGGCCTATTGTAACAATCAGAGCCCAAGTGAAGCACAGCACTGCAGCAGCCAAAGCTAATGGTATAGAAGCAAGAATGGCCCCAACTTTTCCTATTAATGCAAGTGAAAAATCAAGCAAGTAAAGAAATCAGCATTGCTAGTATTTTATGAGCATCAAAAGTCATGCATTACATCAAAAGAACCAACAGTTCAAGATTGAGTGGACTAATCAATACTCCATCTGCTAGGGATCAAGAAATTTCTACTTAACAACAGTCAATTAATGTGTAAAATGTTTTATACCTATGAATGAGAAGAGAAGTATGAAAAATGCTCCAAGTGCCACAGCCCTTCTGCTAGCCACCTTTGTCACTGCAATGGTGTGCACATTTTCTGTCAAGGTGGTTGCCCCTGTCCCAGAGCCCCAAAGCCCAGCCAACACACTGCAGAAACCTTCAAAACCAATTCCTCTACTAACAATGCCAGGAGTTGGAGGCTTCAGATTAATACTCACAGATGTTGTGTGATATGTCCCGATCTGTAATTAAAAGATTCTTCAAAAAAAATATATAAAAAGTTCTAATATGAAACCGGATACATTCGCAAAAGCAACATACTGCATAGCTTAAAAAAATTCCTGTTCAATTTGACACATACATATTATAAAGATTATTGATAATTATGTAATTGAGAAAATTAGCAATGCACGAATTTGAATGAATCATTTATTACTAATTACTAAACCAGCTATTTCTCCTTCCTCATTCAGGCCATTTATGTAGGTTATCATGTTACATTGTCAGATGCTTAGAAAGAAGCAGAATGGTGGTAAATGATTTTATGGTCAAGAAAATCAGTAAGCAGAACTTAAAATGCAATCTCTATTTGATAAGACATTAGATATCATTAATCAAAATGATAAAAGAGTAGACATGACAATCACCAAAATTTTGAAAAATTAGCTTAAACACGTGATGCATTTCAATTTCTATTAAATCCACATCGGATATTACTGACCGAGTCCACTGATGCCACAAGGGACACAAAGATCATGATGATAGAAGTCCTCAGACGGAAAATAGGAATACCCCATTGCAGAGGATAAGGTATCCTCACCCATGCAGCAGTTCTCATTGCATTTGAAACATCTGTTCGGCAATGCTGCATTGTATATGCATGCCTTCTACAGGAATCAATAAGCATATTTGAAGTTGGAATGTCAGGGTTACAACCTTTGTAATTATATGCCCCACCGGCGGTCAGAAAGAAAGCATATGCCCATATCATTACCACACTCAAGGGTACCTGCAATTTTGGAATATCATTTAGATGGTTAATGAAAAGGGCATAGAGAACTACCGATAAACGCTGGAAAAGGTGCCAATTAGAAAACAACTTCATGAGACTAATACAATGATAGGGAATAGGCATTAAATACTTCTCAAGTGTGAAGCATTGTACACAAGAAGAATTGAAACAAATCCAACACGATAATTAAGCACCCAACTGAAAGCACCTACCGCATAGATATGAAATATCCAGTTACCAAACACAGCTACCCGACGAAGGTACTGCACAAAAGAAGATCAGTTTCATTAGTGGGAATTTCATGAAAATGAACTGCAAGTTAAAAAATTTCCTCCACTATGATTCCATTTAGGAAGATGAATAAATAACACATACACATTCAACTTCAGAGGGAAAAAAAAGAAGGAATAAAAATCTGTGATTGTGAAGACAAATATACAGATAGCCAGTACATAATTTGCTTAAGCAAAATAGAATTACTCAGCATGAATTCAAAGGACTTACATATATTCATTCTTCATTAGGAAGTTTATTCAAAGGATGCTTACCAAGGTAAAAATTAGAACAAGAGCTATCAGGGGAAGACTAATTTCAACACAGCTACCAGCCTGAGGAAATCCATAACTAAAAAATGCCAAGCCAATGGCAGCAACAGTTGGAGCAACCACAACTGGGTTAATTAATCTGCAATATTTCATTAATGATATGTCAGACTACCTCAACATCGTTAGTAGGGAGAAACCTAGTCTCTAATTATTCTGGTACCTTAGAAAAAAAACTTTTACAAGTACAAAAAAAGAAGAGAATATCTTAGGTTGGCAATAAGCATGACAGCTACCAAAAAATCTATGATTCTTAGAGACTGGATAAAGGTAACTGGGAATGAAGATTTTATTGAGTTTAGGACCCTAGAATAGTAAAGGAGTTTCCATGTAGTGGGATTATTTTGACATGATTATCTGGAGAACCAATCAGTTGGCTAAATTTCCCACTAGGAAAGGGGGGAAAAAAGAAAGAAAGAAAAGAAAGAGAGAAAAGGAGTTACCTTAATAAGAGAGACATCAACCCACTGAAGCCCATGATGCTCTGGAAAATTGAACCAACAATTATAGCCCCCTGCAGTTCCCTCATTATATGCCTGAATTTCTGCCGACAACAAACTATGCATTAGACAAAATCAGCAACATTTAGCAAAGGATGATGCTACAATAGCTGATCCATAATTTTCTGATGTTTATAAACCTAAATCATCTCAAACAATGAAGACAAAGGGCTTTTTGTCAGAATATATTTTTGTGCTACTATCGTTTTCCTTTAGGTGGTGATAAACTAAAAATTTGTCCTGCAAATTCTTATCACTAAATGTCCTGAATCCTACCTTGCAACTTGTAAGAAGCAGAAAATTATAGGACAAAGATGAGAGGATTGTTTAGCTTGAATGCATTTAGAATTAATATGAAAAACAGTTAGAGAACTTTGGATATTGAATACCTCATTTCCTAATATGATTTGAATGGTTGTAAAGACAGTAGTTTTAGTCTTCTGGGAGTTTTCTAACATCAGCTACATATTAGGTACAATCTTTCATTGACACAATTTCCAGGAGATGCATAGAATTCTCAGGGAAAAAACTTACATGTTCTGTAAGGTTCCGATGCTCTCGAGAATTCATGATAGCTAATGCAGGAGCAAGATAAACAAACGAACTCCCTTGAACCATTGGGAGTCGGCTGCCAAAATATAAATTCAGAACTGTGGAAATGCCAGAGATTAGCAGCATCGTAGAAATTACAGTAGCTGCATCCTTCTGTTGCTCATTACAAATGAAAGGACAAAAAAGAAGTGAGCAATTAATTAGGAACATGCATCTAAGTTCAAGTTAGAAGATTATAAGAGAAATTCTTACATCAGATCCACCCATGGCAGGTACCATAATCAAAGGTATTAATATAAGTGACCCAGCCAATGACAAGAAGTGTTGCAGACCGTAAAATATGAGAAGTACTGCATTTAGTCATAAAAGATAAACATCAGAAGTTCAATAAGTCAGTAAAAATTCCCCAAAAGATATTTGACAAATAATATCTGATCCATGAAGGAAGGTTGCCAATTAAGTAAACATAGTACCTTTCCGTTTAAAATGAACCAGAGAAACAGTATGCTATTGGTATGTCAAAATTTGTATATAAAGACACTTGTCTGATGAAAGCAGAAAATTGAAACAAATCATGGACACGATGGTGAAGTCTATTACTTGAAAATAGACCAATAACTACAGCAAGATTCTTATCATGGATAATCAAATTTTATCATGGAATGTATTTCCACTGGAGTTTTGAAGTTCAAATTTCTGTAAGAAACATCATGAAATGCAGTCATCCAGTCCACCATAAAGTGGACAATAAGAAAATTTCAGTCTACAAGGAGCAAACATCAGAAAACTTGGTACAAATATGCTGCTTTTGTGCTGTTCTTATTCTTGTATGACTAAAGTGGGAGAGACCAAGTTCTATCAAAGAGAGAATTGGGCAAAGAATTACGGAGTCCAAAGGCAAAGCAAATATCCCTCCAGGTATTTTGTTAAACTCATGAATATTTCAATGTGAATAGAGTAGTTTTACTGAATAAAGATATCCAGTATAAGGAAACTATAATTAGAAGAAAAAAAAGAAAAGGATTTGTCAACTCCAGCTGGACATTGAAAGATTCTTCTAAACTTGAAGGAAACAAAACTAAATCTGCCAACATATTTTTTTTCTGGACCTTCGATTATTATCAGGTTCTTCAGCATTCTCTATTTCAAGCTAAATCATAAGTACCGCTGCATTTTAAGGTACAACTAGCAAGAGCAATTGTTAAATAAGTACTTATGACTCAGAATTACACATTAAAACTAGCATACACTAACCGAAACCCGGATTTTCTCTCAGCCCATAAGTCATTTTGGGCGATTGGTGCCATCCTCCATAACTTGCATCCTCATTCTCTCGGAACATGGGAATCTCCTGTTCACTATCCACAATTCCGTCCTCCTTTTTCAACTCTGTTAATGGGGCAGCAGCAGGAGCTCCATTCCCAAGTTCATTACCTCTCACACTAACATTCCCATTTGCAATTCCATTCAATCCATCTCTCCTCTCTTCACTTTTAGGTATAAGCCCATCTCTGAACCTCTGATTCTCACTTCTTATTGTTTCATCCCTGAACTGAAAACTCCTCTCTCTGTCATTGCTTCTCGAGCCATTCCCAGATCCCTCAATCCCCACTTCTCTGTTTCTGGTCCTCCCCAGAATAGGATCAATCTCAATAGTAGGTGACAAAGAATCCTTTTCAAGACCCTTCTCCAAATCAAACTTCCTACTATCATTCTGACTCCTCCCACTCACACTTCCTCTATCAGTCTCCCCAGAGAAAACAGAAACAAAACCCGTCCTCTTAGCCCAAGATCTCAACTCTCTTGGATCATAAAAATTCTTTCTCGGTCTAAAAGGCTCGATATTATCATTTTCCTTCTCTCTCTTCTCTCTGGCTCCCGAGTTAGAACTTCCCTCCATATCAACCGTTCTCACAAATTGGCTTAATATTCTACAAGAAAAAGAAGCAGAAAACCAAGAAAGCCACTTCCTTTAGTTCAATGTCAAGAATAAGAGAGAGAAAACCCAGACCCAAAGGAGAAAAATAGAGAGTAGAAGCAAAGCAAGAATGAACTGGGTGATAACTACAGTTCAAGTGAGAAATAAGGATAGTACGGTGGTTTCCTCATGTTTTAAAGATGCAGTGGGCGTCTGGAGGGTGAGAAGAGCAAGTATCAGATTGAGAGGGAAAGCTGTCAGCTTCTTTTATCATTTCCCTTTCTGCATTGCCGCTCCGAAGTAGCCATCAAAAGTTTGGACTTTAGAGCTTTTCAGTGCGAAATTACTTCACTGTCCTTATGTGTAACGGTTGAAAAAACTATCTTCCATGGGAGAACCTCGATTGAACTGGAGAAGATTTGATTTTGTTCTTGTGCTCTTTCCCACAAAAGTCCTTCCTTACAGGTAAAGTTTTATTCCTCTCCTTTTCATCTTGGGTCTTACCGTGGGTTCCCTTCCATGAAGAAATCAAGAAGTTTCTTTACATTGGATTATTACAGTTTCTTGATTGATACAATGGAGGATTTTTTCTTACTTGATCATTTTTTTTTTTTTTTTGCTGGAATTTTTTTTTCTTTTAATAATATATATGCTTTTGTTCCACTTAAGGTTATAAAAACTCAAATTGAATAGGCAATGTGGTAATAGATGATGAAGTAATCTTCAAGATATAATGTTGTGGATCGTTAACATACTAATAATTACTTTTCTTTACTTTTTCTTCATGAATTGATGAAGCCCAAAGTTTTTTAAATGTTTCTTATCCTTCTCACTTTTAATAACAAATAAAAAATACTCTTATTAGAAGTGAATGTATGTTTTTGACTTGCATGGATTTTAAAAAAATTAATTAATTTAATTCATTTTACACTTAACAATATTAATTTATTAAGAAAATTTTAACTACTTTAAGAAATAAAATATTTATTTTACAAATAATTCAAAATAGAAATATGAACATTTAATTTTGCACGGAGAAAATAATGTGTAAAAACATAAGATAAGTAAAAAAAAGGAACACGTGTGTTTTTTTTCTCAATGTTTTCCTACCTTAGTATGTACCAAGGAGAAAGAAAGGTGAAGGCAGAGAGTTTTATTAAAAAAATATATACTAAACACTCGTGGATAAACATAGCAAACAAATGGCATTTTTTTTTTTTTTTTTGGATTGTGACTTGGTGGAAGAATGCAAGATTTGAAAGGTTGCCAAAAGCATTTATTAAAGAAAGAAAGTGAGCAATATTAGCAGTGGTGTGCGAACAATCAATTACTCTTAAATTAACAACAATTTTGATCAGAATTATTAGTAGCAGATGATAAGATCAATTCCCTTTGAAAAACTTGAGGGAAAAGATAAGTTTGCCACCTGGGAATTGAGTGAAGAAACAAAAGGTTGTGACCTAATCATTTGTTTTGCTTACCTTACCATACCATGGTGATAAATAAGAAGAAAGGATCGGGTTCACATCACGTCAAGTCCTGATAAGATTTTTCACTTTGCATTGTATTAAATCACATGTTTCACCGTTTGTGCGAGCTCCCATCAATTTCTTTGAATTTTATTCTTACGAACATATTCCTCAAACGAAATACCTAATTCGTTAACTATAATATAGCACGGATCAATATGCACATACTTCTTAAATAAGATACTTAACTCGTTAACTACAATATTACATGCAAAGATACGCACAGTCCCTAATATGCATTAGGACTACTAGGTATTTCGCCCAAACGGCAGGCAAAAATGCCAAAGTCACCGTTTTCACAAGATTCAAACAGCTTCAAATGTTGGGTTTGTAAAGATAAGAGTGGGCAATCGTATTGGTCAAACTGAGTTTTTTAAAAATGGATTAGTTTGGCTTGAAAATCAAAAAACATGTTTTGTGGGTTTTTTTTAAAAAACATCAAAAACTCTTTCCCTTTCTCCCTCTCATTGTTTTCTGGTTATTTCACGCACAAAACCTTTCCCCTTCCGTTTTTTTTCTCTGCTTCTACCTCCCCTCCCCGTCACTTCTCTCTCCCATCGATCTACTTCGCCCCTACCACCACCAATGGCATTGCAGACAAACTTCGAAGGTCAACCAGTGCTCCAACCTCGACTCCCTACTGCATCTGCACTGTAACTCACAGAAATTAGGTTCAAATCCACGTCACCACTACTGTTTCCTCTTTGCTAGATCTCTATTCTTCCTTCCTTTTCGTTTTTGTACAAGACAAATTATAAAGGAAAAGAAAGAGAAATTGACATCTTAGAACAAAATAGAGACATCTTCATTCTTTCGAACAAATGGAAACTTTGATAAATTCGACAAGGTGCTTAACCAGCAAAGCAAAACAAATAACGGTACCACAGCCAATACAAGTAAAATTTTGCATTCCGGTTGTAGCTCTAGGATTATTCGATTGTCACTCATTTTCAATGGAAAAATCATGGGTTTGAAAAATGGCATCATTAAAAAATTTAACGAATGGTTAAGGATACTATGGTCTTTAAAGTACTTTGAAAAAATTTTCCAACTTTCTTATCTTAACTCTTAAAAACTTACCTTTTAATTCCTTAAAATTGGACCCTGGATCCAAACATTAGCTCATTACATACAAGTTTTATGTAATGCCAAATCGAAGAAAAGTTTGTCTTTGCTGAGCAAAAGACAGATACCCAGAAGGAAAGTGAATAAATGCTCAAACTTTACCTACCCAGCAGACCTTTTGTGTAGTAAGAAATAGCATCTACCTTCTTAATAACATAATAATTTCATATATTTCTCTCCTGGCAGCATTTACTATAAGTATAACAGGGACAGACAATGTAGATGGAGTTCCCACATCATTTACAGCTTCTCATACAGCATAATCACAACATTATTATTATTCATGTCATGCATTAAAAATCTTGTGTAAATTTTTGGATCTAAATTCAAAATTTCATCAAAAGTCTATTAAAACATGGCCTTTCCTGATATGTCCCAACACTACTAACTGCATAAAGGTGTAAATCATCAAAATGTAAGTGGTAAGAATAGCCCTTTTGAAACTTTAATTGGGATCCACCTATAAACAGGAATAATAGGAAAAATCACTTTCAATGCTTATATCAAGAACTCAAAAGACCCAAACAAACACCATCCGGTATAGATTTAATACCTTACCAACCACTCAAGATGTTAAGAATGAGAGTACTGATTCAGTTCCAGTGTTGTTCATCTGGGTTATCCCATAATCAATAATAAAACATTATAAGACTGCATAATATACACGAAAACTTGCTCCAAGAGAATAATATAGCATTAAAACAAGGGGGGAAGATCTTGGTTTCATCCAAGAACCAGAACAGTAAAAATTAGGGAACATGATGATAATCACACTGCCAGCAAAGAGCAACCTTACAGAGTTTTGAGCAAACAAGTCAGATCTTGCCCTCAGCAGCTCCTATTAGCGGTAAGAAAATACCAATATATATGACTATACTACTTCAGCCTTACATTGATCCTTTAGAAAATGGAAGTAATGCTGCATTTCTCTGGTGTTCAGGACCATAGATGAAACAAATATGTGAGAAATTACAATAAGAGAGGACAAATGAAATTTTGATCTTACAACACTATTGTAAGTCCAGCTACCTACTTTGTGATCCATTTTCCATATCTTATGTTCTCAAAGTCTAGAATAACACCAAGCCAACCATGAAGGTGGAGCTTTTTTGCGCAGCCTGAAGAGAAAATGAGGTTACTATATCTGAAATTAACACCAAAACCTTCTGGAGTAAGCATCTGGTGACATCATGTTATCATTTCTAGTAATTTACTAAAGTAGAATTGCAATGAATCCTTCAGCATAATGAAGCTAATTATTTGAACTTGGGAAAGGTATGCCTGAATTAGCTTCGTTACTGAGAGAGATGAGAGATGCTAATTCAAAAATAAAAACATCACTTCCAAAACCCGACCCTGTTTCAGCTCCAAGGCACTTATCTTCTGAATGATCTAGTCTTCTGGCCTCACAACCCAATGATTAGCAAACCATAGTCCAACAAACCCAGAAAAGGGAGAAAGGGAAATACAATCAAAGATCTGAGCAACTGAAACCTTGGACAAAGATCCATCAAATGTACTAGTTCTTTGGAATAGAAAGGTGTCAACTTCCAATAAATTAGTACTGATAAACAAAAATGCCAGCATGAAACCATCCTGAAATGACCATCTCCAATGATTCTGCAATGTAAGACTCAAGAGATGCAAATGGGAATCACTGAAATTGTCAAATTACAAATGATGCTCAAACTTCCTTATGCTAAGCAGAACATCATAATATTCCTGGAGGACATGAAAACTAGATATCTAAATCAGGCAAAGGAATTGCTTCAGAACCTCTAAGTAGGCTTGAGCCATGAACGAATGTTCTGTGAACACAAATGATCTTACAACCTTTGTTGATCTTGAACACTATGATTTCAGAAAATTAAAAAACTAGCTTCTCCTACTTCATAAGGTGGAAAAAACAAGGCTCTGAAAGAAAGCCCCAGAGAACAAAAGAAGGAAGCCATTGTTTAACAAAAATAGGTGAAACGGAAGACAGAAGTCAAAATAATTTTTCTGGCTTTACTTCTCTCTTTCAGGTATAACTCTGTCCAACAGAAAGATGTAAACAAACTAAACTGCGAAAACATAAATGTTGACTTCGAGTCCTCATTTCACCCCGAAGGCTTGATAAACTCAACCCAACTGAAAGGCCAATGACACTGAAAAATAACCATTTTTTGGGTACAATGTATTAACTTTACTCTGGACTAAAACCCAAATGAAGTATACACACACCTGTGCTGGTTCTACACTCTCAGCTCACACCCACTAAGTTGGCGATGCTTAAATGACACCCCCAATTGATAGCAAATAAATAGATGCAAAAATTTCACCCATAATTGCATTTTTTTAAAAAATACTGAAGATTCGATCAGAACTGACTGAAAATGCAGAAATTAAATAAAACTTAAGGAAGAAGTACAAATTCTAACTATACATATCATCGCAAAAACTAATCAATAATCCAAAACACCAGCAGAATTTTGACTTTCACAATATAGAAGTAATTAGCAATCATGCAAAAAAGAGTGGAAGGGTTTTTTCTTTCCAACTCTTGTTTATTTCAACAATTTTGAGCTGAGCTGGTATTACTTAGTTGATACCGAAGAGTAAAGGCGAACTAGCTGGTCTTGCTGCTCTCTGTAGCGGCGTCTGAGGTAAGTCTCAAGGATTTCCATTACGGAGACGAAACGCTTCATCTCTTCAAGCTGGCGACTCAACTCCGCTTCGCGTGCTCTAGCTTGCTCTAACCGAGCTTCTGTATTGACCAGCCGCTCTCTCAGGTCCTCGACCACCGCCTCGCTCTCGTTTAGGTTCCGCCTTAGAGGTCGGCTCGAGCTGTTGACTGTGAAGTCTTCCTTCGACGGTAATCGCTGACTGCCGTAACACATGTTTACTGGCCACTGCTTGATCGTAAAGTGGAGTGATTTTCGGTAGCCGGGGGTGACGCCGGTCGGTGGCGGATGCTGGACGTCAATCAAGATTCCGGGGATACCAAGTCTCAATTTCGAGCATACGGTTGCGCCCGCTTTGTCCTTTAGTCCTTTTTTAAATATTTTTTTATTCTACTACTCTCATGGTTTTTTTTTCTTTGTTACCTAGAAAAAAAAAAAAAAATTTACCTTGAAATACCTATTCATATTATAAATATATCCTTCAACTTGTTATAAAATACTATCAAAATTATAAAGAATAAAATATGCAAAGCAAAATAGAGGTCAAATTTGGAGAGTAAGAATTTTTTTTCAATTTCATTCAATCCTTCTCCTTTCACTCATATCATTATTTATAGGACACTTATCCTTAAATTTACTTGAAAGTTATAAGAATAAATATAAGTAGGTTTCATGAGTTATAGGGTAACTTATAGGGTAGTTGAAACTTTAGAAGTTTATGAGAGTTAATAGATAGAACATAGAGGGACATCCACTTATAACATATATTCATAACACTTCCCTTCAAATATCTATCTTTAAAGAAATGTCTCATTAAAACCTTATTAGGAAAAACCTAATGAAGGAAAAAGAATACATTTATTATACTACCTCATTGAAAAACCCTAAGTCAGAAAACCTAGTGGGAAAAGCCGAATTCAGGGAAAAAGAGTTCAGTGTAGAACTCATAATTTATCTCTTTGCCACTTCTGAAGCACATTAGATGTCATGTTTATTAAAAACTTTATACCAGAAAAACCCATTGGGGAAAAAACCAATCATAAAGAAAAAAAAATGCAAACATAGATTATAATGTCTCCCCCTCAATCAAGTCTTATTGACCTTTTTAGAACAAACTAATCTTACATCTTGTGAACTCGTCGCATACCAATGCCATATACCAATTTTGCTAATGTTGACGTTGGCAATGATTTGGTAAAAGGATCTGCAAGATTATTTGTAGATTGAATTTGTTTAATGTCAATTTGGCGACTTTCTTGGAGTTCATGAGTATAGAACAATTTCGACGAGATATGCTTGGTCCTATCACCTTTAATATATCTTCCCCGAACTTATGCAATACAAGCCGCATTATCCTCATAAATTATAGTGGGAGAATTTGTAACCAATTTCAAACCAAAACAATTGTGAATATGCCTTATAATGGATTTTAACCAAACACACTCCCTTCCAGCTTCGTATAAAGAAATAATTTCAGAGTGATTGGAAGATGTTGATACTAGTCTTTGCTTATGAGAACGTCAAGAAATGGCAGTATCGTTAAAGAAAAATGAATAACCGGTTTGAGAGCGATATCCAACATCAGCACATTCGACTAAACTAATGTTAGTCAAGTCCTTGGAATAATATAATAACAAATTTATGGTTCCTCGAAGATAACGAAAGATATGTGTAATCTCACTCTAATGTCTCTGAATTGGCTCAAAACTAAAACGAGCCAATAAATTTATAGCAAAAGCAATATCAGCTCTAGTACATTGTACCAAATACATTAAAGCTCCTATTGCATTGAGATATGGTACTTCAAAACTAAGTATCTCTTCGTTAGGATCTTTAGGATGAAATGAGTCCTTTTCAAGATCAAGAGACCTTCCAACCATAGGAGTACTCAACGGATGAGCTTTGTTCAAATTGAACGTTTAAGTATTTTTCAATTTATGTACTCTGATGGACAATTATTCCATTTGGTTTTACCCAAATTTTTAACTTCAAACTCTTTTTTCAAATACTCAACAGCTTTGCATAACTCTTTAGGAGTTTGAATTAAATTCATATCATTAACCTAAACTGCTACAATAGCAAATCCGGATTCAAATTTCTTAATGAACACACATGGGCAGTTAGGATAATTTTTGTACCCTTTCTTAATTAGGTACTCACTTAAGCATTGATACCACATTTTCCTAAATTGTTTTAAACCATATAAATATCTTTGCAACGTTATTGAGAATAAGTTGTGGGAAGTGCATCTTCCAGCATTTTGAATCTCTCGGGAATTTTCATATAAATATCAAAGAAAAATGAACCACATAGATATGTTGTCATGACGTCCATAAGATGCATTTCTAAATTTTTAGAAACAACTAGACTAATAAGAAAAATAAAAGTAATCATATCCATCACAAGTGAATATATCTTGTCGTAATTTATTCCAAGCCTTTGAGAAAAACCTTGGGCAACGAGGCAAGCTTTATATCTCATCACTTCATTCTTCTCATTTTGTTTTTGGACAAATACCCATTTGTATCCAATAAGCTTTACATTGTCGGGGGTTTGCACTACTAGCCAGAAAACCTTTTGCTTGGCTAAAGAAGCTAATTCGGCAGATTGCTTCTTTCCGCTTAGGCCCATCTTGTCTTTGATGACATTCACGAATAGACTGTGGTTCGTACTCGTCATTCATTATTTCATGAGCAACTGAGAATGCTAAAACATCATTGACGATGATTTCATTCCGATCTCATATCTCATTACAATATGTAATGGAATTCTTAGTATTCTTGGGATTAGTGATATTTTCATGGGTTCTTTCCTCTTTAGAGGCAATGGGCTCTTCTGGAGCAAAATCTTGAATTTTTCCTCTTCGCTTTTGAGGAACAATGTCTTTGGATCCTATCGGTCTACCATGCTTCAATCGTAGGACATTTTGATCCATTATAATCTGTTCTTCAAGAACATTTATCCAAGCTAGAGCATTCGCAGCCGAAATATGAGACTTCGTGACCTTGGTAGCATCATTAGATGCATCAGGAAGTTTTTTTGCAATAGCCTATAAATGGATTATACGTTTTATGTTGTTTTCACATTTAGAAGTTATTGGGTCTAAATGAGAAAGATTTTTCTCATTCCAAGAGAATATCTCCATTGATGTTTGCTACTCATCCGTAGAAGTACTAATTATCCCTATTAATGGAAAGACGGTCTCATCAAAATGTTAATTCGCAAATCTAGCGGTAAACATATCACCTGTTGTAAGTTCCAAAATCTAATCATGGAAGGTGAATCGAACCCAACATAAATGCTTAAATGACATTGGGGACCCATTTTACTTCTATTTGGTGGTGCAACATGCATTTGCACAGCACACCCAAAGGTGCGTAAATGTGAAATATTTGGTTTATAACCAAGAACCAACTGCAAGGGAGAGTGCAAAAGACTTGAAGTGGAACACAATCGAATTAATCTCACTACATGCAAAAATACATGATCCCATGTTGTATCGTTGAGTTTTGTTCTCAATAATAAGGTTCGAGCAATGATTTGGATGCTTTTAATCAAGGATTCAATTAATCCATTCTAAGTATGAACATGATAAACAGGATGTTCAACCTAAATTCCTAGTGAGGCACAATACGCATCAAACGCTTTCGATGTAAATTCACAGGTGTTATCCATCCTAATGCTTTTGATTGGATAATCAGGAAAATGGGCCTGAATCTTTATAATCTCTTCAAGTAATCTTGAAAAGGCAATATTGTCCTTAGAATGAAATATCTAAATGATCCACGGATTCTTTATAAGAATGAAAGGGATTCAATATCAACCTTTGTTATAGAAGGCTTGATAATAGGTTTTTCCTTGTGAACAAGAGTCACAAATATTATCTTTGGACAACAAAGCTTTTGTATATTTTAAAGGGTGTCATTTAGTATTCTTGAGAATTCTATGCATCATAGTAGCGGCTGGATGACCAAGGCAATCAAGCCAGAGCTCAAATTTCTCAGGATTTACCAGTCTCCAGGATATGATAGCATAGGATTCAACTGTTTTAATCACAACACAATACAATCCTATAGGTGAAGCTTCTAACTTCTTATGGATGGTCGTCTGGCTTATCTTCTAGTAAGTAATGCCGAGATATTCCTTATTTTTCTCATAAATAGTTTCAATATGGTAACTATTACGACATACATCTTTGAAACTAAGTAGAATCCACTTTAATCTACTACTTAGGAATGCACCTTCGAGATGTAAAGTAGTACCTTTTGGTAAAAAAATGTTAACATTTTCAATTCCATCAATAATTTCAACAAGACCAGATATTGTATGGATATATGTCTTACGCAATGTCATACTTGTGAAAAAGTGTTTATGACGAAATATAATATATGTTGTTGCACTATCAAATAAACAAGCACAATCTTTTTTCTCAATTTTTCCCATTTGCACTTTTATTTGACAACTTCAGGTGTCTAGAAATCATAAATATTCATATTAGTTATATATTAAGAATTCATGAAATTAAAAGTTCATAATAATTTTATTATATAAGCATAATAAAATATAACAATAATAATCGTGCAGAAATGAAAATAACTAGAAAAAACAATAGGAGAATCCCACTATTGTGATGCCTACATATGGAAATTAATAATTAATAAAGAAATCAGAGACATTTAGAGATGTATTTGCTACTTCAGGAGCTAGTAGAGTCACACCCAAAGTGGTATTGTGAGCCTCGACATTGTGGTTGTTGGAACAATCTCAATAGCATGAGAATGAGTACACTTACCATTATCCTTCAGGGATGCTTGGTATAAGTTAACAAAATGCCTTGGTGTATGACAAATACGAGATCAGTGTCCAATTAAGCTACAACGATAGCAAATACTTTCCTCATGCCCTTTCTTTGGCTTTTTTTCCTTATCATGATTTGGGCTATTATTAATCTTCTTTTGGAGGTTAAATTTACCACCATCATCCTTAGGTTTATGCCCTTGGATACATTCAAGGCCTTTAAAATGACCATTATTTTTCTATAATTAGCATTTGCTTTAGGAAATACTTTTGAACCTGCTGGTCTAAGATCATGATATTTGAGCAACAATTCATTGGTGTGTTCAGCAGTTAGGAAAACAGAAATCAATTCTGAATATATGGCAAACTGATGTTATCGATATTGTTATCGGAATACAATATTAGAAGCATGAAAAGTGGAAAGTTTTCTCTAATAGGTCACCGTCAATAAGCTTAACACCACATAATTCAAGCTGAGAAACAACATCAAATAAAGCTGAGTCATAGTCAAACACGATTTAAAATGTTGCAACCTTAGATGTTGTCAGTCATATTGTGCTTAAGGGAGAATTATCATCTTGATATGATCATACCTTTCTTTCAACCTCGTAGACAAAATTTGAGGGTTTGAGATGGATAAATATTGAGTCTTTAGGCTCTCATGCAAATGACAACGTATGAAGATCAAAGCATTTTGCCTTATCTTTATCTTTTACATCTCTTTCCTTCAAAATGGCATTATTAAGACTTTGTACCTGAAGATGTATCACCATGTCAAAAACACCAAGACAAATAATTAGTCCCGCTCACTTCAAGGATATGGACCTTTGGTTTCTTAATATTTGCCATAATTCTACAAAAGTGGATTCCCGTGTTATTGGTAATCTGCAATAATTTCCAAAATACTTACCACCACTTCAAGAGATGGTAGTATAATTCTAGTTCGCAAAAATTGACTGCGAACCAAGACAATCAAAACGAAGAAAGGTAGAAGTTGATAGAAATTAATTACTTAATTTTTTATGTACGTTTCTACTTCAACAAAAACTAACCTTCTCGAATTTATAGAACATCATTCTGATAATGTTTTATGAAATAGTACCAAAATTATAAAGAATAAAATATGCAAAGCAAAATAGAGAGCAAAGTTGGAGAGTAAGAATTTCCTTTCAATTTCATTCAACCCTTATTTTTCCACTCATGTCAGTATTTATAGAACACTTACCCTTAAATTCACTTGAAGGTTACAAGAATAAATATAGATAGGTTTTATGAATTATAGGGTAACTTATGGAGTAATGGAAGCATTAGGAGTTTACGAGAGTTAATGAATAGAATATGAAGGGACATCAACCTATAACGTATATTCATAACATAACTTTTATTTTAGCTTTTTTAAGTGAATATTTATAAAAATGTATGTATATATTACAATCAATAAAATGGAAAAATAAAATAGACAAAAAATAAAAAATAAGCCAAGCAAATAATACCTCTTTTAAAACTAGAAAAAAATATGTGTGGCATACATAATAATATTTTAGAGAGTAAAATACATTTCTAATGACGTTTGATTATTAATTTTTTAGTTACTATAATTATATTTTTTAATATAGCTTTTTCCTTCTTTCATTTTTCAATTTAAATTCGTGAAATTATATTTCACATTTTTTTTAAAGAAATAGTTAAATTTACGAACAAATTAACATTATAAATCCAAATCATCTGAGCTCTACAAGATTCTATATCCAGCAGCTTTGAAGGGGAATTTTGATTAGTGGTTTAAACCTTAAAGAACGTGCCAGCCCAGGAGTGCCATGTACAGCCGTATTTCGTTGCTCCGGCAGCCAAGATCCTCCGCTCAACGGAAAAAACCAGAGCATAACACATAAACCCTCTAATCTAAATTCAATCCAAAATTTCTCTTCCACCCTTTTCTCACCGTAGAATCTTCGCCCAGACTCCTGGTTCTTCCAGTATATTAAACTACCGAAACGCTGCGACCAACCAACACCTCCGGCCACCGCTTGAAGCCATGGCAGCCGCCGACTCCATTTTCTCCAGGAAATCAGGCCTCCCAGAAGACACCGTTTTCTACTCGATTTTCCCTGACTTCTCCTTATCTTCCTCATCATGCTCCGCCGCCGACACCACTGAAGAACTCCACACTCTCCACCTCCAAATCCTTCAAGTTATCTGCTCTCTCACCGAACCCTACATTTTTCAACACCAACCTTTCACTCTCACGCCTACTTCCTCTCCTCTTCCTCACCTCCATGGCAACCTTCGCTTCGGTGACAACCTCGAAGACGAATGGTTCGTCGTTTCTCTTCTCTTCATCATCTCTAAACACTACCCTAAACTCTCAATTTCGGTTCACGATTCCGACGGTCAGTTCCTGTTGATAGAAACCGCTTTTCATCTCCCTCGCTGGCTGAATCCTGAAAGCTCTGACAATCGCGTCTTTCTCCGTCATGGTCGGCTTTTTATCCTCCCTCGTTCCGTCTTCCCAACTACGCCCCCTCTCCATGGTGCCCTGAAGTTCTTGTCAGAAAACGATGGTAACCCAGATGTCCTCCGTGCCACCCCTGATGCTGTGCTGCATCATTTGGAGAAGAAAATTAATGAATACCCTGAAAGAGCTGAGAAAAATATGCATAAAGTAAGAGTTAGGATACCCGTGTCTGTGGCGTGGGTCTTGAAGCATGAGCCCTGCTTGATTGCTCTTGCTGTTGAAGCGTTCTATGATAGGGATATTGACACCATGAAGTATGCTGATAAAATGGAGAAATTTTTGCCCAATGGGAGACAGGAGGAGCTTGTTCAGGCGGTGGTGAAGATGTCTAGGGCAATGTATGCCCAATTGATGCAGCAGACATTTCGACCGCCTAAGTGTTACCCAGGGTTGCCTTCCGTTAGTGATGGGGAGGCGTATAAGGAAGCAGAATTGGGAATGAAGATTGCTTGTGGATTTGAGATGATGTATCAGTTTAGGAAAAGGCAAGGGGAAGAAGGGAAAGGAAGTACATGGGATGTTTTCAAGGAGACTTTGGAGAAGAGTGGATATTTCCAAGGTTTGTTGCCCGGCTCTAAGGAATATAATAGGCTAATTCAGAATGCGGAAGAATATTATAAGAATAGTTCAGCTCATTCAGGGGCTTGGTAAGCATGAATTTACAGCTTGTGTAGTTGTTATTCGTACATTCCCTGGAATCTGTATTGCTCGAGTGTTTCCACTATGCCATTAGTATCTTGATTATCATTCCACTTAATTATGTAAGTTATCTAGTTTTTAACATGCTATGATTTATGCAGTGAAATGCTTAATGCACCCGTGAAACGTGTGGATGAAATCCTTTCTTTACCACATTCCACTAATGATTATAAGGGTCAGGAGCTACCTGCATCGGATGATGACTCATGGCTTTATAATGTTGAAGATGAGCTCAATGCGGCTCTTGAGGAGCGACAGCAGGAGATGGAATTCTTTGATTCGAAGAAGAAAAGGAAACAGAAGATGAAAGAGGAGGAGGATGGGGCAGATTATGATCTGGGAGAAATTGCAAATTCTATGCATGCCTTTATGGACAATATATCAGGTTATAAGGGGGCAGAGGTCCCTAAAAGCAGGTTAGCCCTTCATGATTTGTCAAATTTGTCAATTATGTTAATACTACTTTAGAGTCTTCAGCGTGAAACAGCTTTTATGGCTTATTTGTGGAAGATCATGACAAACCCTAGTGACCACTTGAAGCCTAATGGAACAGAAGTGTACAATTTGTTTTTATCATCAACCATCATTCATTCTGTTAATAAAACATTTATTTTGGAGTCAAATTGGTGCATTGTTATCTTGAGTTTGGAGTTACGACTGTCATGGTAATTTATCATTTGAACATTACGAATACAAAATTGAAAGATCATTTGTCCTAGAAACCTTGGTAATACTTTGTAGTCAAGCTTTTGATACTGCCTATCAAAAGGAGACCTCTGAACTGGAAATTGATGGTTTACAAAAGTACTTTTTTTGGTTTTAGGTGCTCTGGTCTTTCACCTTTGCTATGCTGTTTCCAAGCCAGTGAGAGAAATTTTACCCTTTTTAGCTTGATATAGACTTTTCTCACTGCATCAGAATTTAAAAGGTGGAGTAATGGTGTTCTGACTTGCCGGTTTATGCCTAATGATGCAAGTCGACCTGAAATTGCTATCCTCTGCTTCTTTTATGGTCACCATCTGTTTGTACCCACCCCATGACTTAAGATGTTGATTAAAATTCTGTTGTCACTACTGATCTCTTTGGCATAATATTCTCTCTCTGTTGACTTCATTTTTTTGTTTTGATTTTTTAGAACCATGGAAGATGTGGGCCTTGATGTGAATCGCTTCATGAAAGACATGGAATCAGTAATGAGGCAACACAGTTTTGACAATGATGGAAATGACTTGGAACCTGAAGAGGGATCCTCATCTGATATGGACTTTGGTAATGTCTACATTACTTCTGTACATAAAGCATTTCCTCTTGTTTGTTCATTGTCTAATATGTACTTTTCATTAAACAGAATCTGTAAATGTGATTGATTAGAAGTTTTCATGCTTCTTCAGTCAAAGGTTTTCCTTGCAAAAAGATGTATTGAAACTTTGTTATTTAGTGCGGAAAGTATACTTATGAATTGTCCATAAATTATCAGCTCAAGAAATCACTGAAAATCTTTGAAGCAATTGTTTTAGACTCTAGTTTTTTTCTGTGTAAACTGAAGTTTTACATGAGCATGTATTTCAGTGGTATGTGTAAAAGTTTTACATTATCATGATCATTGAATGTGCAACTGTAGAAAGAGGTACATGATAGCTATTACAATTTTGACACTGTGAACCCATTGAAAGTTTCTTCCCTTTGGCCATTTGATAAGAATTCTTTTTTTTCCTTGCTCACTGTTTTTTTTTTTTTTTTTTCCAGAAAGGATATTTTTTATGGATTTTTAGCATCTTAGAAACTAGAAGTCCAAACTTTCCATGTTAGCAGTTTTGTTACTTTTTTGTTCTTGAGTATTCCCAGTGCCAATGGAATTATGTCATCACATAGTTATCATTATTCTTGAGGACTGAGGATTTCGAGTGTCCTTATTGAATATCTTAATAGTTATGTGTCATGGAAAGTTTCTATTCTGCATGTTTACCGTTGAAATGTAGTTTGAGGTTGTAGAATTTTTATACTTGAGTCTCTTAATATCAAGTCATTACAAATTCACATTCAAACTTGTAAAATGTTAAAATGTAGATGATTCGGACAATGAGGATGACAAAGATGGGGATGATCCTTTCATGCATTCCTATTCAGATGCACTGAACCAGCAGTTGAAGGATACCACTCTTGGTAGAACCTTCCTTCCTGTAAATGACCAACCCTTGAAGAATTCTGAGGTATGTTTTTATTTGGTCTTTTGGCCAAGTCTTTCTTCTAACCTTACTTGGTTAAGTGGGCATCGAGATTGATGTCTCTGAACTCAGGATGAGAAATAATCTTACCTGCTTGCAGTTTGTTTTATATACTACTAAATATGATACTCCCTCCATCCATCCCTATTTATAAGTCATGAGCTCATTTTTTAGTCTCTAATTATAAAGTCAATGTTGATAGTTTAATGGATATTATACTCTTTTTTTTAAAAATGTTATCCATTCTTTTTATAAAACATTTTCCCTTCTTACTTTCTTAATATTCTTTACCATATATGGACATTTTGGGGGGAAAAAAACTCTATCTTACCATTAACAAATCGCTACAAATAAATGACTTATAGATATGGATGGAGTACTGTCTAATAGACAAAAACAACCTATGATATTCTGCTTTATTTCTCAAGATTGGCTGCCTCTTTTGTTTGCCCCCAGTATAATTATTATTCTTTACTGCAGATCTTTATATTCTACTAGACCTGACACTAATGGAAATTAAAGATTTGCATTGTCTTTTACGTAGTACTCCATAAACGATTGTTTTGTTGATCAAGATTGAGATGCCTCGTTAGTTTGCCGCCCTTGTACATGTTGTGCTCCTCTTTACTACCAATGAGTTATTGGGTAAAATTATACAAATGCTGCAGGGAACCTCGAGTGCCACTGAGGACATGGATGAAGATTTTGCACCTGTTGATGTGGATGTAAACCTTGTTAAAAACTTGTTGGATTCATTTTCATCTCAGGAAGGACTGCCTGGTCCTGCATCCAATTTACTTGGAGTGATGGGCCTCAAGCTTCCCCAAGACACCAAGAAAGGCAAATAGAGATACCAACTCCATGAAATGTTTCAAGTATTTTTAAGTAGGCAATGATACCTGTTTACTCGGGTCCAGATCCAGGATCGATTCATATAGATCGAGTCTGGTATTTCTTTTTTAGACCTAGACATGTACCCGGGTATAATATATATATTTACATATCCCTTATGCTAGCCATCAGATCTTTTTCACACTTATTCCAACAGTCTTAAAGTAAAGCTCAACCCGAAATATTGTTTGCCTACCTGCAATTACATGGTCACTATCAATTCTCAAACTCAGTCTCACTCTCTTAGAATTTGACAAAACCAAATGTCGCTCCTGTTTAATCCCACGAAACCCTTTACTGCTGCCCTCTGCTCTTCCACTGCTGTGTCGTCGTTGTCGCTGAAGCCACTTGGTCTGCAAGCTGACACAGCCGCTGTAGGTTGCTGGGCTGCTGTTGTGTTGTCCGGACTACCCCACCACATCTTCTTCCTTCTCTTGTTGCTGCTGGCTATTGCTGTTAGGAAATCTTTAGATTCTGTACTTCAGTTGAAAACTAAGAGGGAGGAGAGATTTGCAGAAGAGGAGAGATTTAAGGTTGATAGAAATTATTGTAATTTTTTTTTTTCAATAATTTGGATTTTGTATACCCGTCCAAAATCTACCTTAATGGGTTGAAATCATAACTACCTTTTTATTATCCGCTGAATAAATTATACAGAATTCTCAAGGGGTCTAGATCTGGAAGCTTGTGTCCTGGATTGAACCCATTTACAGGCCAATTTTTAAGGGACAGGACTGAGGAGACAATGCAGTTGCAAGACAATACCCAGAAACACTCTTGGACAGGGAAAAAACAGCGCTTTGTATATCTAAATGGGCTGGGCCGTGTTTAGGTCCGTTTCTTGAAGGGCATATTTACTAAACAGAGGTCAAGCTCATTCCCACACAGTCTATTGGTGGGCCCAGGGGCTTCTATATCATTTTAATGCCCATTCATAGTTTTATTAATTTGTATTTTAAAACACAAAAACTAATCGTAAAAAGGTAAAATATATAATCAAATAAAAAATAATAACGGGATTTTAAATTTGATATTTCAACTTAATATAATACAGTAAAAAAATTTCAAAATGGGAAATAACTTATAAAAATAATTTTATAACGTAACTATAAAAATAAATAAAATTTATTAATTTAAATTACCAAATTATTAACTTTTTTTTTTTTAAAAAAGAAAGAAATCATTTTTTAAAAAATTGAGAAAAGAAAAGAAAATGGGGGCCATGACATGAGCTACCTCGACTGGACATTACGTGGGCCACGTCCACAGAGATCTAACTGTAAAAGGAAATTTGTTTTCTCTCATGTGTCACTTGTCGGGCAGGCAAGGCAGTTCTTTTCTTTTTTTCCTTTTGGATCATGAATTGTCACAGTTTTTTTTTATTCTTCCTAATTTAAAGATTTCATTAAATAGAAACATGAATAAATTACACATATACGATAAAATGTAACACCCCAATCAAACTAAGTGGGTTAGATGCAATAAAAAGAAAATAAAATAAATATATAGACATTGTCCTCAAGAAGATAATTCCATTGTCTTTGACCAACTTCGGTATGAGAGTCTCAATTCTATCTCACCCATAAACAATTCCCCAAAAATATAGAGAGAAAGAATTTCGATAGGGGTTATAAGTTAAAAATATAGTCAAATATCTAATAAATTAATAATAGTAAAAAAAAAAAAAAAAGATATAATGACTCATGAATGATGATGGAGAGAGTATTGAATATTGATTCTTTTTTACTTGTACACGAATTGAAGAGAAAATACATGTGCAGCGATTATAAGATAGATTGCTAGCTTGAGATCTTCTATAATTTCAAATGTAAATAATATACATTATTCTATAATGTTCGAGTGATTTAATATATATTTTCGGACTTTATTGATAAAATAATATGTAAAATGATAAATGTTTATATTTTTGGAAAAAAAAGAGATCAATGTATTAATGATATAAAAAATGAAGTAATTGCATAATTTTGAAGGTTTTGATCCTTAATAAATTTTCTCAACCTTTTAATTCTTAAATAATTTTTATATGGATATTTTTGTCCTTTTTGTTGGATTCTTCAAAATTATTACAAGAATTTGTAGTCAATGCTTAGGCGATCAATTTAACGAGGGTATAATTTGATCAATAAAGTGATCATTATGTAATTGTTAAATTGATCAAATGATTGTTGATCACAAATTCTAATGATTTTATTTAAAAAAAATTAGAAAAAAAAATATAAATAAAAATTATTTAAGGATTAAAAAAATAAAAAATAATATTAGCAACCAAAACTTTCAAAAAGAAAAATATCTGAGTCCCCCAGGGGCATAGGCGAGCTGGTAAGACTGACGTGACGTGACGTTTGATTAACTCCAACGGCAGACGGAGGTTCGAAACCCGTTGGGCTTAGAACATGGGCATTAAATTACCATCCGTTGCGTCTTCTCCGTCTGTCCTTGGTAAGACTGACGTGACGTTTGGTTAACTCCAACAGTAGACGGAGGTTCGAAACTCGTTGGGCTTAGAACATGGGCATTAAATTACCATCCGTTGCGTCTTCTCCGTTTGTCTTCTGTCAGTTCGTGCATATCCCTGATTTATATCCCATTGACACGAGGAACCTTGTCGTGACTAATGGGAGGAGTTTCGCCCGTAAGGAACTTTCCCCTTAATCCAAAGAAAAATATATGTAGACTCACTCCAAAGCCACAACTAATATCAAATGATAGCATCTTCCGGAGGAATTACATCATCATTCTTGTTAGAGGTTTCAAGATTTCGAGTTTCATTCTTACTCTTAAATAATTTTATTTTATTAATTTAAATTCGAAATTAATTTTTTTAAATTTTATTTGGCGATAGAATTAACATTATAATATTAAAAAAAAGAGCAAAATAAACTTTTTAAAAAGACCGTGGAAGATAGAATGGCGGGGGGACTTTCCGTCGGTCCGGCGGGAGTCGTTGAAATCCTGATTCCTGACATCACACATTGGAGAACGTGTCAGTAATGGCAAAATGAATTCAACACAGCAAACAAACCCGCTAGAGGGTAATGAATTCAAAAGGTTAACGTGACGAAGTGAGTGTTTTCGTCTTTTAAGACTCAAGAGTAAGACCAGGTTCCGTGTTTCAACTTCGGAAAAGTATGCATTCTTTTCCTTACAGATATATATATATATATATATATTTTAACTTTTTTTTTTTTACTTGACAGGTTATAGGTATTTTTTTTAAAAATTTTTTAAATTAATTAAAATTTTATAAGAATATAAAATACTTAAATAGTAGTAATTAAATAATTACTAAATCTGATTAAATGATAATAATTTTTTGTTAAAAAAGTTAATATTAGTAAAATATGTTTTTTTAAAAATTAATATTCAAGATATAGGCCTTTTTATATAATAATAGAAATGAATAGAACACTACTTTTCCTTAGCCATACATGAATAGTAGTTATTGTTAACCCGACAAACACTCCTTTGGATTTTTATACACATTTTCAACCTACAAACAAGTGGCCTGAAATTGGAAATTGACTAAAAGCACTAAAAAACAATTTCTACTTGCTAGGGAGGTTGAGCCCTCCTCAAGAAAAAAAAATATATTTATATCAAATAAAAACTATTGGGTCAAATCGAGTATTATCAACTTATTTTCAGGGTCATGCCAATCTTATAATAGGTATGTTTTTATTTTTCAAGCTTTTCGATTATATATCTATATATTTGATTGGACTTTTTTCTTAAATTTGACATCAATATTTTTTTCATTTGTATAGATTATAAATATCTTGAAAAGTATCTAATTTATTCTTTTTTTTATTAATTTTTTTTTATAATAAAACTGCCTGAGGTGGCGGAGGGTTAGGTTGACCTTTACCTGTTTAATAAAAAAGGAATGAAACAATGTGAGGGGACTTAAAGAACCTTACATCAATGAATGTAACAACAAATCCACTCAACTTACAAAATGCAATCTAACTAAATGAAATACTATCTTATACGAATAGAAGGATGATCTATTTTATCCAAATAGCAGAGACCTCTTGCAAGATGAGGTAAGAATTATAAGCATCAAAATATCGCATACTATTAGTGTCTAGTGCAAAATTCGCTAATTGATCAACCACTTAAGTAGCCTCCCGATATATGTGTATAATGGTAAAGTCCCCTTGAGTTAAGAGTTTGCATATCCAACCCAAAACTCTATGAAGCCGCCAATGTGTGGAATATCCCTTATGAACCATGCTGACAATGGATTTGGAGTCACATTGTATAATTGCCTGAGAATACCCTCTATCCAAGCAGATTTGAATGCCTGTTGCCAGAGCTTCAAGTTCTGCAACAGTGTTACTGAAAATGCCTAGAACTTGTGCAAATCCAAAACCGAACTTGCCAGTACCAAATCTCAATATCCCTCCAACGGAAGCTTCTTCCGGATTACCCCTAGAGGCCCCATCCATATTCAGAACCAGTTTATTTAGAAAGTTATAGCATTTCAACACAATAGTAATCAGCCTATGTCCGGGAGATGTTCTCTGAACATTTACACCCCTGCACAGCCTGAGGATCTTTTCTAAGCCATGAGTTGTTGCAATCTCCAGAAGTAATTGTCCAAAAGATATGAGAGGCCGATAGTGTAACTCCTTCAAAGATAAATTTCTTACGGACCTTCAATATCTCTCGAAAAACCAAAACTAGTACCAAGAAGCAGCAATATGTGCCTTCTGTTGTCTCCAGCCTTGTAACAACTCAGCCATCATGTTGAAAGCATAATTATATATACCAAGAAAATCAACCATTTTGTTCCAAAAAAGGATAGCAACAGAACATCTTATGAAAGAATGTTCGGTTGATTCTTTGCAAGCAGTGACACAGAGACACCATATTAAAACCAATTTTGCACATTTTATCATCAATTGGTAGATAACCCTTAAGCATTCTCCAAATGAACAAAGTCCAATCAAGAGGGATATACTTTTGCCAAAACCAGTCCCAATCAAGAGTTGAGACAGTACTACTATCAAAAAGAGTTCAGCTAAAGAGAAAACAAAGTTACTAGATTCCAAAGGCATCCAAATGTATTTACCTGGATTCGAGGGAAAAATTTGGATTGAATGGAGCTCAGGATACTGGTGAACAGGTATAAGCTGATTGAAAAAATCCCAATTCCAGCCATGTGGAAGCCACACATATTTAATTTTGAGCTGGTGCATGCTCACAGCATTTATTCGGCCACATAGCCTACCCGATAATGTCCAATCCTCATACCAAAAAGAAGAGTCACCACTTCAAACTAACAACCTTATACTTTGCTCAGCCACTGTTGAAACTATAAGCATTCTTTGCCCTATTGAAGAGCCAGCTTCATGCAAGGTGCCATCCAGTGAGTGTTTATCCTTGAATTTCATAAATGATGACCAGAAACAATTCGAACACCTAAAGAGCCACCAAAGTTTAAGAAAAAGATGTGATGATGTTTTGAAAATCATGAAGAACCAAACCTCCTTGGTTGATTGGTTTACAAAGCCTAGCCCATGAACACCAATGGTTCTTATAACCAAATTCATTGCTCCCCCAAAAAAGGTTTTCAAAATGCTGCTCTAACTGATATAAGACATTCTGAGAAGGATCAACTGCAGCAAGGGTGTATATGACTATAGAGTTCAGGACATGTTTGATCAACACTAATCTTCTAGCCATAGTTAGGAATTTGTTCTGTCATCCTCTAATTCTGGATATCACTTTTTGGAGCAGAGCTTGAAAATATGAGACCTTCACCTTGCCTCTGAAAATATAACAACCAAGATGTGTGATTGGCATGTCTTTAAGGACCAAACCAGTCACATTTTTAATCATCTGCAATTTGGAAAAAGGGCAATAGTTGGAGCATAAAAGGAACTTTCATGAAAGTTGATTTTTTGCCCCGAGATATTCTCATAAAGTGCCAAAAATGCAATTAGACCTCTAAGATTTTTCTTACAAGATTTATTAAAAATAATCAAGTCATTGACATAGCTCAAATGAGAAAAAGGAAGACCATGTTGTCTTGTAAAAAACTCCTCCAAGCTCCCATCGCTCAACATCCTATTTAAATCCCTGGAAATGACTTCTGCCGCCAAAATAAATAATAGAGGAGATAACGGATCTCCTTATCTGACCCCTCTGCTTGATGGAAAGAAACCACATATACCACCATTTATAGTAATAAAGAAATTATTGTGTGCCAAACAGTTTCTGATTAAATGACAAAAATATTGGCTGAACCCAAATTTGCAAAGCACCAAAAGTAGAAAAGACCATGAGACCCTATCAAATGCTTTAAGCATGTCTAGCCTAATGATGATGTTACCCCCTCGACATTTCTCATTGAGAGACTTAGCCATTTCAGATGTAAGTAAGATGTTGTCTATAATGCTTCTCTACCTTTCACAAATCCACTTTGATTATCTGATATAATCTTAGGAAGTAGACCAAAAAGATGTAATAATCTTTCCTATTACCTTGCATGTGAAGTTCCAGAGACTTATTGGCTTGTAGTCACTAAATTCCATCGGATTTTCTTTCTTGAGGATGAGAATAATTTGAGTGGCTGTAAAGGAGTTTGGCATACGGATTCCAGCCCAAAAAACTTGGAAAGCCTTCACCAAATCACCACCTATGACTTCCTAGCACTTCTTGTGAAATGATCCTGGAAACCCATCAATCCCTAGGGCACTCCAACCATCTAGACTCCAAACTACTTCCTTTACTTCAATCGGGTTTGGAAGTATTGCAAGTCCCATATTTTCTTCATCAGTAATAATGCTAGGAATATCAGTCAAGATTGTGTCTGTAGATCGATCATAGCCTTGAGGTGCTATTAGGAGCTCTAAAAAGAAGGTTACTGTTTCTTCTTCAATTTCAGTAGAATTTGTAAGCCATACCCCCAGCTTCCTCTTTACTTTTCCTATTTGCATTTGAATCTTTCTAGCATGCCAGAATTTGGAGAAGTATGAGGTGTTGGCATCCCCTTCCTTAAACCATTTTTCTCTAGATTTCTGCTTCGAAAAGATGGTTTCACATTTGAGGTGAAAAGAAAGATTGGCTTTCAACTGATGTAGGGACTGTCTATTCACTTCGGTTGGGGATTGCTGATAACAAAGCTCTGCTTCATTCACCTTAGTTTTGGCCAGTTTGATGTTGCTTTGGAGATTGCCGAAAGATACCTTATTCCACTCTCGAAGTGTTTACTTCAATTGTTTCAGCTTCACTGCAAAAAATTGCATCCCATTTCCATGAAACTCTTTTGACCAACTCTATTTAACCACAGCCATAAAATCTGTTTTGGACATCCACATATCTTGGAATCTGAAGATCTTGGGTTTAATTAAAGTGGTCATCTTAATGGAGAGAAGCAACGGGCAATGATCTAATACCGAGTGATTTAAATGCTCTACAGTAGTCTGATGAAAGAAACTTGACCAGTGGGAATTAATCATAATACAGTCTAAATGCTTCCACAATGGTGGAAGGGTGGAATGATACCGGGTGCATTGTGTTCCTTGAAAAGGCAAATCTATCAATCCACTTGTTTCAATGGCTGCATTAAACTCTTCCATAGGTAAGATTGGAGGAGGGGGTCCTAAACAATCATTTACTGAGCGAACAATGTTAAAGTCTTCACCTATCAACCATGGATCATCCATACTCCCTTAAAAATTCGTCATACAACTCCACAACACTCTTCTATCAATATGGCAACATTTTGCATAAACCTAAGTAAGGAAGATGTTGGACTGTGAGAATATAGTACGACATGTGACAAACTGATCATGGTTTTGAACTATCTCCAAGTTCAAAAAATCCATCCAAGAAACCCAAATTTTATTATTAGCATTAGCAAAAAAGTGATCAAAACCAAGTTGTCTAGCAGTAAAAGGCAACCAAACAGATGAAATCATGGGTTCTAAGATAGCAACAAACTGCAATTTTTTATCCATAACAAGTTCATGCAATTTAGAGGGAGAGCTTTGCTGATGAATCCCTCTAATGTTCCATATCAGTCCTTGGATTGTCAGTATACTGATTTTGAGGAAGTAGTAGTTTGAAGTTTCTTATTTACTTGGGCTATGGTTTTAACACTGGAATGCTTCTAAACGACCATCTTGTCAGCTGGTGAGCCCTCTCCAAATTTCTGAATTGAGTCATGTAGTACAACCTCCAACCCTGTTTTGCTAATCAAACTCCTGCCCAGGTCTTCTGTGGTTTCAGGAATTGGTTCTGCTATCACAAGTGCAAGTTGGGAAATCTTTGTTGGCACCAAATCAATGACCGCTCCTGCTATGTTTGCAAAGTCTATTCCCTCACTAGGACTGTTCGCATTCTCTTTGTAATTTGCAAGGCCCTCGTTATCTACCATGGGTATGGTAGAGGCCTCATTTTCCTCTATTGTATTAGAATCTAAAATTTGTGGTAACTGAGCTCCAGATAGGTCCTCCAAAACTAGATGGCTCTAATCTTTTGCTAGAATTAGGGACATATGTTTCCTTATCTGGTTCTCTTGAAACCTCTGCCGTCATCGGGTTCATTGGTGTTGTGTTTGCCATAGCAAAACCAGTTCAATGTTGTTAGAATTTAGGTTTGCAAAAGTTATCTCGTCATTTGTTCTGGCTTCTTGATGTTCCTTTTCTGGTTGAAGATCCTCTGTTGTGGCTTCCTTAAAGGATTGTGGGTCACGTTGAACCCAGACAAATTTCTGTTTTGTTGTGTCATTCAATTTTTCCCATTTGTCATCCGATTGCCTGATTACTTTGTCTCCTTGTAACTTCCTACAGTTGTTCTTCGAGTGTCTTAGGCGGTGGCAATGCAGACAATAAGCAGGTAGATCTTCAACTTCAATGTCCTGCCAAAACCCTGTATCCGAGATGCCTAACCAAATCCTTGACGGCAGCGGCTTCATGATGTTAACCTCCACATAGATTTTTGCAAGGTGAGGACGCAAGATCAATGTTGTGGCAGCAGCAGCATCAATTTTTAGTGGTTTCCCAACCACTGAAGCCATCGAATACAAAATAGATCTTGTGAAATAGTGCAGTGGCAAGTGAGGTAGTGTGATCCAGTGTGGAACGATTGAGGGCTCATACTCTAGAGAGAATTCAGGGCTCCATTTAACGATCTGCATAGGATATCCTTTGATCATCCAAGGGCCTTTGATCCAAAGTATAGCAAAGTCTTCTTCAAGTTTCAGTCGAATTAGAACATGATGGGTGTCTAGCCAGCCGATCTGGAAGTTCCCTTTCATGCCAATCGTGTGAAAATCCTTGCGTTGTCGATCTGGAAGTTCCAACCAAACATGGCTCAATGAGCTTTTTTAAAGGTTGCGATGAGTGGTCTTAAAGCTTATAAAGTGTGTTAAGGGTCATAAATATTTAATCATGGTATGGAAGGTGCATGAGATGGATCGAAACTCACTGGGTTGAAGGTTGCAATCCAGTGAGACCTTTCTGAAACTCATTGAAGATCGATGACTCATTAGGTCACTAACTCCCATTTGGTAGAATTGAATCAAATCCCTTAAATTTGGGTCAGTATTGGAGCTTATTTGGGTCGGGTTATTCAAGTTGGTACTCGTTTCACTCATCATTACCAACCTTAGGGTCTAGCGAGCTTGTAGGTTATGGTGCCTAAATTCTTGCTACGGAGCTCCAATCTTTACAGAGTTGCTCCATTTTTTTGTAACGGCTAGTTTCCTGCCCTTTCAGTGTTGGCACTTATGTCTTTTCCCAAGGAATGTTCCTTTTTGGAACTAAAAAGGTAACTTGTTGCATATAAATAGAAACACATGAGGGTGTTTGGAATTTACTAAAACTCTCTTTCTTGCAAACAGAGTTCCTCCTTGCAATCAAGTTCTTCAAGCCGTGAACTTTCAAGCCTCCAAGTTTTGTTCTTATTTGGTGCTTCGGTGGAAAAAATCATTCTTTACACCTTTCTTTGCGAAGTTTCCAGCTTCTAATCAGTGAATATTCTTCCTTTCTGCATTTTATTTTAGCTTCTTTTCTTCTTTTTTTTTCATGAAAAATCATTTCTTCTTATAGGTTTCCTAACCCTACTCCTTCTGTTGGTTTTGAACAAGTCTGGACTCATACTCCAACTCCTTCCTCTTTTTCCGATACTTAATCTGACCTTTCTACACGAATTGTTAGGACTATCGCCGACCTTAAAAACAAGTTCTACTACATTCCCACTCTAACCGAGATTGCTCCTTGGACTGTTCAAGATGAGTATGATCCTTCCGACCTAGAAGTCTTCTCCCTTAAACCAAATTTTAGTGTTTCTAAAATTAGGCCAAGTGTTAAAAAGAGAGGTCTAAACAAGGGTGATATCGAATATACTTCAGAGTATGAATGTCCTAATGTTAATAGCGAGGGTTACATAATCCTTCATGAAACCAACTTAAGGGATGGGATCCTACTTCCAAACATTCATCCTTTGTTTCTTGACATTGCCTATTTTTGGTGTTTTCCTCTTGCTCAATTGTCCTCTAATGTTGTTTGGGTTGTGGTGTGTTTTATCTCTACCCGTCACTTGTAAAAAGTCCCAGCGTCTTTAGAGATTTTTAGATGCTTTTTCAAAGTAGTAAATTCTACTGCACCTCATGGTTTTGGTCTCGAATATCTGTAGTTTAACATGCATCATGGGGATAAGCTCATAGGTCCCTTTCAATCTTCAGGTGGTCCATGGAAATATTCTTACTTCCATGCTAGGCTTTCCGTCAATTTAATCCCTTTGCATACCTTATCTAGAATGGAATCTTAGTTAGACTTTCTATAACGAGCTTCCCGAGTTAGAAGGAGAGCTCGAGGCAACTAGGATCTTTCTTCTTAATCTAGCTCAATCTGATCTTCCCGAAGAAGGTTCTACTGCTCCCACCTGGGACATTTCTTTTCTCATGCTTGGAAGGCCTAGGTATCTCGACCTTAACAAAGCCAGAGAATACAATGGAATTCCTCCTCCTGGTAGGATTTTGTGTTTTTACTTGAAATCAAGCTTTTGATGTTATCTAGTGTGTAGGTCGCTGATGTTGATTTTATTCTTCTTTGGTAGCAATGTGGTCCTAGGCAACCGTATGTCATCTTGAGGGATCTCAACAATTAGGTCATTCCTAAGAGCAGTCCAATAAACCCCCAAGCATGCAAGCTTTGCTTGAGAAAGTTTCCGTCCCACCTTCTTCAGCCTAGACTTCTGCCATCAAGACTCCGAAGGTCATTTTACCTCCTCCCAAGTCTAAAAAATTCACAATGGCCAGTAGGACTCTGATTGCATTCAAGAAAGGAAGGGGGGAGGTTGAGCCAAGCTCCCTCGACCCACAAAAGTCATTTGTCTCTTTGAATCATCTTCTCCTTCATCCGATCAGAAGGAGAAGGTCTCTACAGTTGTTGTTCCAAAGAGTTAGGGTTTTGCGACCTCCGGAAAAGAGGTGGAATTCAATGGCTATGGCACTGAAAAGGTCGTCGAGATGGTAAAGAAGTTTTGTCTTCCCAATCTAGAGAAGAGGCCAAAATATTGGTTCCTGACTTGCCTTATGAGTTAGTTGATTCCTTGTTTCAATGGCTGCACACTCAATCTTTTTTAATGGAGTGTGTGCCCTCTGTTGATCGAGAAATCTACAAAAGCTCACAGATTTTGGGCTTGATAAATTCACTGCTTCTCTATAGTTTGTTGTAAGTTTTTTAGCCTTTTTTCTTAGAATTTTTTGCTAGTTTCAACGAGCTTGTCAGTGCGTCTAATACTAACTTTTTCCCTTTCTCCCTTTTGGTTAATCTTTCTTTTAAGGCCATGTCTTCATGGTTGAGAGGCCGTGGAGGAGAAAAGAAAGATAGAAACCTGGCTGTCCTGATTGAAAACCTTGAAAGCAAGAAGGCTCTTATGGAGCAAAGGAATAAGGAGCTCACCGTCGCTAAAGAGCATACTAATTCTTTAGCAGATGAAGCATTTAGATTCTTGGCTGAGGCTAAAAAAAATATTAATGAATGTGTAATCAAGAGCCGAGAGAAGATGGTCGCTTTGGAAGATGCAGGATCAAAAAATGCTCAGTTGATCGAGTTAGGTAAGCAACTACAAGCTCGTATTTCAGAGTTGGAAACTAAGGATGCAGCTGATGCTCTCATATCAGAAAATTCTAGGTCTTTCGGTGATGGGGAAGGGAACTTGTCTCTGGATAAGCTTGAGGAGCTCCCGCTTTTCAATCCTATGTAGAATCCTTGATGCAGCCTCAAATGAAAGGCCTATGGATCTAGGAAATCAGATTGTTGAAGGCCAAAAATCTAGAACTAGAGGTTGACGAGGATATGGACGCAAGTTTGATCCACCCTGATCAAGTTGTGCCCCTTTCTTGGCACCAAGAGATAGTGGCTCCTCCTGTATTTGAATTGACCAAGGTCAATGAGCAGCGAGCGGATGTCGGTCTCTCTGATGAGAAGGTAGTCTATGACATCCCTCCTCTGGCTGATGTTGAACCTTCAGTTAAGATCGTTCACAATTATGGAGATTTACTCAAATATTATCCCTTCTATCATAAGCCCATTGATTTTAATGAAGCACTGGATTTTGCCCGAGCTATTCTTCTTTCCCTAGGTGGAACTCCCATTGGGACAGTTACTGATTATCCCGCAAGTCCATCGAGCATCCACGATCGAGAGAAGGCTGATAAAGGTCAGGCCCCCATCCTCTCCAATCTCGCATGAAGTTCCTGAAGAAAAAGAAGACTGATATTTAATAGAATAGATCTCTACAAGGTTTGTTATGCCTTTCTTCACATCTTTTTATATATTCAAATGATGTTTGTATCATATACAATGCTCATTTTGAGCCCATTCTTTTTTTTTTTCCGTGTACTAACTACTTTACGAGGTCTGTTTGTGGCCTCATTTTTCATTTCTATGTGTATCTGAAAGTTGATCAAATCTTTTGCATTGACTTTGCTTTGTCTTTGCACTTTGTAACATGGAAAGTGCTTGCATAATAAAACTTGATAGAACTCAAACTTATACAAGCAGGGAAGAAATAATATCATAGTGAGCATCGTGCAACTAGTATTTAGATAATTCTCCGAAGCTTGAAGTTCATTTGCAAAACAGGAATTTGAGTAGGTCGCTAAATAGGTCATCCGGATTAATTAGTGGGCTAACTAGTAAATGTTTACGGCTTTTAGATAGGTCACTAGGCTAATTAATCGTGTAGCTCGAAAAGCCTTAGGCATAGAACTTCTTTAGATAACAAATATTCCAAGGCCCTAGGAGTTGTTTTCCTTTGAGATCAGCAAGCTTATAACTTCCACTGTTGTGAACTTCTTGGACTATATAAGGTCCTTCCTAGATTTCTTGTGACTTTGTTAATTGCCTTGGCTTTCCAACATCTGACCTTTTGAGAATCATTTCTCCAATCATAAAGTGTTTTTCTTTGACTTTTTTGTTGAAAAAATTTGTGACCTATTTTTTGTTCTTCAAGGAGGTCTAGGTCTACCTTACTCTTCCCCTTGTTTAGGACTGAATCATATTCAGTTAATCTCAAGAATTGCATTCCGACCTCCACTGGCATTACTGCTTCTGCTCCAAAACACAAATTGAAAGGTGTCTCTCCAGTAGTCTTTCTAGGTGTAGCTTTGTAAATCCATAGGATACTTGAAATTTCTTCTAGCCAAGAAGGTTTCCGACTTTTCTTCTAGAGCTTGGTTAGCCTTTTCTTGAGAATTGTTCTGTTCGTGACCTCGACAAGTCCATTGGCTTAAGGATGAGCTACTAAGGTCGACCTCTGTTCTATGTTTACTCAAAAGGTCTTGAAAGGATCACCAACAATTTGTATTCCATTGTTTGAGATGATAGCTCGTGGAATTCCAAATCTGCACATAATATTGCTTCAGATAAAAGATTGCACTTTTGGTGAAGAAATAATTGTTATTAGTTCTCGCTTCAACCCATCTGGTGAAGTATTCTATAGCTACTATCAAGAATTGAACAACCCCCGCTCCTTTAGGAAAAGGTCCTAGTATGTCAATGCCCCAAACATCAGATGGAATCGATTTGTTGATAGATTGATACCTCGTTGAGGGTACATGTGACTTGTTTCCATGCAATTGATAGCTCGTACATATTTGTATTGCCCTCTCAATATCTGAAACCATCAAAGGCCAGTAATAACCAGTCCTTAGTATCTTCTTCGCCATAGTTTTGGCTCCTATGTGTTATCTACATATTCCATTGTGTACCTTTTCAATGACATATTCTTCTTCTCCCTTGCTCAAGCATTTTGAGTAATGGCCATGTGTAAGACCTCCTGTATACCCCATCAGCTTCTATCAGAACATTGCAAGGTGCCTATTTCGAATTTGGAGAGCTTCTTTGGCATCTCCTGGGAGCTCGCCATCTTTGAGGAATGTGTAAATGGAGTACCTCCAATCTGCTTGGTCCTTTATGACCAAGTTTTCCTCTTAGTTTATGCTTGGAGAATATAGCTGTTCTAATAATAGCTTTGCTTTGATGCTCGCGAGCTCGCGGTAGACCTTAGATAGTGTATCAGTCTCTCTATTTTGCTTTCTTGGTATTTGTGCAATGAGGAAGTATTCAAGTTTTAATGTTATATCTCTTACTTGTTTGAGATATTTAATCATATTTTCTTCCCTGGCCTCGTAGGTTCTAGCAACCTGGCTGACTATAACTTTTGAGTTAGTTTTTGCATATAATTTTTGCACTTTTAAAGCTTTTATGAGTCTTAGAACCATTATTCCAAGTTGTGAAGTTATATTTCACATAGCAAGGACTCCCTCTCGGCTGATCAATATAATTCTTGCACTTGAGTTTTCCTTTTCGGTAAAACCATCTGTGTACATGATCCATACATTAGTTTCACAAGTCCAAATTCAATGGAACTCTTGTACATTCTTCCACGAAGTCTGAGAGAGCTTAAGCCTTGATGGGTCTCCTTGGTTCAAAATCAATTTGATACCCTGAGAGTTCGAGCGACCACTTCATCATTATGTTTGACAGCTCAGGTTTTGCTAGAACTTGTTTTAATGGTAAATTGGTCAATACTCTAATTGGTAAGCTTCAAAACAGGGCTTAAGCTTCCTTAATGTCATAACAATGAGGTAAAGAAACTTCTTGAGGTTTGAATATCTAATTTCAGGACCTCGCAGTAAATGACTTACGTAATACATTGGAAATTGCAAACCTGACCTTTCTAATAAGAGTACTGAGCTAACTGCCTTCTCGGTTACAGTTAGGTACATCAAAAGCTCTTCCTTAGGCCTTGGTGAAACGAGTTGTGGAGATTTTCCCAAGAAGTCTTTCATCTTTATGAACGTAATTTGATAATCCTCCATCCACTGAAAATCTTTGGGCTTCTTCAGGATGTCGTAAAACTTTTCTCCTCTATCAACTATCTTGCTAATGAAACGACTCAAAGTAGCCGTTTTACCTGTTAAACTTTGGACTTCTTTGATGCTTCTAGGAGGTTCCATGTCCATGAGTGCCTTTGTCTTATCAAGGTCTGCATCGATGCCTCATTTTAATATCACAAAACCTAAAACTTTTCCTACTGAAACTCCAAAAGTGCACTTTTCAAGATTAAGTTTCATGTGAGCAACATTCAATGTCTGGAAAGTCTTCCTTATATCTTCAATGAAGTCCTCTGAGGTCTTAGATTTGATTACAATGTCATCCATATAGACCTCAATGTTTCTTCCGAGTTGTTTCTTAAAGACCTTATGCATAGCTCGCTGGAACCTTGCCCCTGCATTCTTTAAGCCAAAAGGCATTTTCATATAGCAGTAGGTCATAACCTCAGTTATGAATCCATGTCCTCCAACACCATGGGAATCTGAGGATATCTTTTATAAGTGTCTAAGAAACGAAGACATTGGTATCCAGTTGTTGAATCAACCATCTGGTCAATGCTTGGAAGCGGGTATGAGTCCTTCTGACAGTACTTATTAAGTGTTGTGAAATCTATACACATTCTCCATGTCAATTCCTTTTTTGACACGACCATTGGATTGGCAAGCTATTCGGTGTACACGACCTCTTTTAGGATTCCAACATCGAGAAGAGCTTGGACTTCTTGAGATATGACTTCGTTCTTTTCTGGGGCAAAGGTTCTTTTCCTTTGTTTTACTGGCTTGACTCCTGGTATGAGTCCAACCTTGTGTTCTGCTATCTCTTTATCAATGCCTTCGAGATCAGTAGATTGCTAGGAAAAGACCTTTAAATACTCTTGAAGAGAGTCAACGAGCTTTCCTTTGACCTCAGAAGGTAAAAGTTCAGTTATCTTTATCCCCTTCTCTAGGAACTCTGGGTTGAGAAAAACTTTCTCTCCCTTATTAGCTGCCTGGATTGTAGATTTGTCATCTTCTTTAGGAAGGTCGATGGAATCGACTTGCGAGGACACTACCGAGGTCTTAGCATCTAATTCAGCCTGGTAGCATTCCAAGGCTACCTTTCTATCTTCTTCTAAGGTAATCCAGTTGTCTTGAACTTGAATCCTCATGCAACGGCTTAGGAAGGAAATTTTGGCCTTCAGGTCCATGACCCCTTTCTTTCTAAGAATTGTATTGCAGGTTCCTAGTGCATCAACCACTAGCCAATCTATGACCTTTGTGATTCCTTTGCCATTTACATAAACTGTAGTTGGAACTCGCAGAATCCCTTCTTCATAGGTTGTGCTACCACTGGAGCTAGTCAAAGCTGTGTCTAATTTTAGCAGCGGGCTCTTATTTATTCCTATTTGATCAAATGCCCTTGTGTATAAGACATTCACAACATTTCTAATGTCTATCAAGATTTTTCGTACCAAAAATTCCCCAATCTAGAATGACACTATGAGGGGGTTGACATCTGCTCCGCGAACTTGTTTTGACTTCCTTTCAGTGGCATTGATTTCTTGGACTAGAGGTCGCTGGTGGTTGGCTGCTGCAGGTGGTGGATTCGCAGGGCCTACATTTTCAACCAGGAATTCTTGTAAGTGACCTTCCTTTATCAACCTCTCGATTTCTCGCTTGAGATCGAAATAGTCCTCTGTGAGATGGCCGTGGTCTTTATCGTAATGACAGAATTTTGCTATGTCTTTCTATGCCAAAAGGGTTTTGAGAGGTCTCGGTGGCTTCAAGATACCTTTTTTTTCCATGACCACTAAGATTTCCACCTGTGAGGCTGTCAGGGGGGTTGTCATTAGATTGGGAACTGTCTTCCTCTTTTTATCTGAAGGTCCCTCCTCTGAATGAAGGTCTTTCCTATCTCGCTTGGATGTTTGTGGGCTCTTAGGTCGCCCTTAGATTTCTGTTTCGATGGTTGAAGTGAAATCAAGAATCTTCTTCTGGATTGTTGACTCCTCTGCTTTGATAAATTTCTTGAGTGTTTGCAGCTCCTTGATGGTCTTCATTGGCTCTTCTTCCAACCTAAGAGCTATATACCCCCTTGCAATCTCTGTTTAAATGCAGTGATGTAGATCGCACCGTTCTTCTACTCAATTCCCATCGCTTCGTCGTTGAAACTACTGTAATAGCTCCTGGTGCTCTCATTGACCTTTTGTTCTTGCTAGCAAGATAATTTTTTAGGCATAATTATTTTAATTGCATCCGGTTTGAGATGCTTGCATTTGGAATACTTTTAAACCACGATTATGCTTTCTTTGTCAATGTAGACCGAAAAGCTCGAGACCTGACATGATTGGGGTATTCGAACATCTGCAGGTAAGAAATATACTCATCTATATGTTGCAATGGTTCCCTTTTGCCATCATATTTTGCCTCGACTTGAGGTGCTTTAAATCCCAGAGGTATTCGAGCTGTTCTGATGCGGTGGACAAATGGTGATGGTTCGAATAAGTCCACATTACTCTGTATTTCTTTATCTCCATTTCTTTCACGATTTGCTGGGAGAGTTGCTCTCCTCGGTGGATTTAACGCTACATCCCAAGCATCACTGCCAGTTCTTTCACTCAGGCTTCACCGAGTCGGTATCCGTCCCCCAAGAGGAGTTCTCAACTAGCTTCCCTGCTTGTTAAGACTTGTTCCTTGCCGTTGACTTCTGGAGATTGCTGCTCAGAAAACTAAGTCCATAATGTATAGTTTCTCTGATGTCAATCACAGGTGGTGCTCTTTCTGTGTTGACTCTTTCTTGCATCCTTTCCCCGGGTGATCCTTCTTGAGCAAGCTCTGCTTCTCAACCTTCAGCATTTTGAGTTTGTACTTGTGGAAGGTCATTCCTTGTCCCGGAAGTTAAGGGTGGATCCAGTTGCGTGTTATTCCTTGGATCTCTAGGTTGTTGTGTCTCCCTCCGAGATGGGACTGGACTATGCCTAGTTGATATGCAATCCCTTCTACCCGAGATTCCTTTTAGAGCCACTACCATGTGTTTAAAAAGAACGGCTGGAACAGAAACCCGACTACCCTTGGATCTTTGTGATTTAGGGACATTGTTGTTATTATTCGGATTTTGGTATCTCTGTTCTTCCCCCCTATGCTCAGGAGGGTTATCCTCCAAGTTCTTTCGAGACTGTCCTAATCGTGATGGGCTTAGTGGCCCTCCTTGATCAATCGATCCCTCATTGTTGTTTTCTATCGGGATGGTATCTTTAGGCACTACTTCCCCAGTGTGCAATTGTATTCTTCAGGCACGGTCCTATACTCGTGTTGGCTGTGATTGGGCTATCACAATTTCTATTTGTTTTTTGTGTGTATGAAAGAAAACTTCAGCTCAGAATGTTCCTCCCCACAAACAACACTAGAAGTGATGGAGCTCAGAAACGACCTCCGGGTCAACCCAAATCTTGATGACACCTGCAATCACAATCAAAAAGAAAATGAGATCATCGGAGTGGACTATCACCCTAAGGATACCTTCGATACTTAAGTCAGTATCCCGTGAGAGTTCAAATTGGATGAATTCACTTGTGTCCTCTGTGTGTGATCCGATATTGTACATTGAATAATCAGTTACCATTTAGATGAAGCTACATTGTTAGGGTGAATCTCAATTAAAATAGACATTTAAGATAATTGTAAGATCATATCCTGCCAATTGTTCCTAGAATCGTAGAGTTTCCATAATTTTCGATACCTTGCCATCTGGTGTAAGTGCTATGAGCTCACCAACGACCTATAAACCAACATCACGACCTTCTAGTGAGCCTCAAAGATCTCGATGAGCTTATTTAAAAGGTCATGATGAATGATTTTAAGGCTTATAAAGTGTGTTAAAGGTCATTGATATTTAATCGTGATATGGAAGGTGCATGAGATAAAATGAAACTCATTAGGTTGAAGGTTGCGATCTAGTGAGACACTTTCTAACTCATTGAAAGTTGGTGACCTAGGGGGTTGACGACTCAATAGGTCGCTAACTCCCCTTTAGTAGAATTGAATTGAATCCCTTATATTCGGATTGATGTTGGAGCTTATTTGGATTGGATTATTCGGATTGGTATCCGTTTCACCTCTATATATATATATATATATATATATATGTTATAGAGTGATACGGAGCACACCTCATAGAGTGCTCTACTTAAATTTCTAAAGATCAAAGTTAATGATCAACTGTCTTATTTTAAAAAAAATATAAATTAAAATATAATTAATTTTAGTTTATAAAAAAAATATTTGAAAAAATAATTTTTTATAGAAGAATTTATTTTTTTTCTTAACAACTAATCATTA
>JAOXNR010000028.1:18280338-18297131 GCA_028571225.1 Parsonsia alboflavescens
ATCATCCCCGATTGTGTAGAAACTTCTCCTGCAGCCTCTTGGACCTACGCGGGCCCTCCTGAACCAGCTCTGCGTCACAAATTTGAGCCCATTCTGATACTTCCACAACTTTTCAGTTTTTACGTTTCGACTCCAAAAACTTTTCTCGGAATCATCTCCGATTGCCTTGAAACTTCTCCTGCAACCTCTTGGACCTACGTGGGCCTTCCTGAATATCTTCTTGGGCCAGCTCTGCTTCACAACCTTGGCCTAATAGGCTCCATGGAAATGGGGAAGATCCACCATATATCCAAAGGGGCCCCTACTAAAACGATCTAGTATCCCATGGCGCCATTGCAGATCTACTGTCTGGCTCACAATCATATACTTCGTGTATGCTCTAAGCGTGTTCCCGACAGGCACTACAGGATCATCACAGAGCTAATAGGTGCAACAGGTGGGATCCAAATCTTTACGATAACGGGACAAATGAAACAATTTGATTAGAAAAATTATCGTTAAATTAAACTTGCTTTTTATTAGAACTACAATAAATAAATTACGTTTCAAAATACTTCTTGTAAATATGTTAAAAAATATTTTCATATATCCTAATTAGAAAAATTATATTGAAAAAGAAGGGGAAAAAAAAGTTATCACATCAAATATTATTTGAATTTTAAAGTATAATTTTTTGGAGAGCACCTATCTCTTATATTTATTAGTTCAAAAAATTTGCAAATCTTTTCCGAAATAGGTATTGCTAAATTTAAATAAATTAAGCTACAAACTAATAATAGGATTTTTAATATAATTAATTATAATGTATTTATTTATAAAAAAAAAATTAACTCTAAATTATAACGTTGAAAATATTAATTATCACTTTTGAATTAATTAATAATAATAATAAGATTTACAAAACTTTAAAATATATTTATTTATATAGAGTGAAAATATGTAAAAAATTTGGGTTGACAACTTATTTTTTAATTTGTAATCAAAATTAAATAAATTAAGCTAAAAGAATAAAAAATAAGACTTTTAACCTATTTCGGTCCTTGCTGATAAGATTTCTGGCTTCTAAAAATAAAATAGTCTCAAAAATTGAATTGGTGAAAAAAAAGGGTTTTAAAATTATTTCGCATTTTGGTGATATAATTTCAGACATTGATGAATACAATAGTCAAAACTTAAATTAATGAGAATTTGTGATATTTCGGACCTTGGTGATTGGATTTCGGAACTTGGTTATAGTATTTTGGAACACAACTAAAATGATTTGAGATTTAGCTTAGATCATTTTGGACCTTATTTAAACTACTTCAAACTTTAATGATTTGATTTCAGAACACACACAACCTAAACTATTTAAGATTTAGGTTAGATCATTTCGAATCTAAGTTATGATTTCAGAACACACTATTGATTTCAAAACACACCCATGTCATTTCAGAACACACACAAATCATTTCGGAACACACTATTTTCAATCAAAATATTCAATCTCAAATGTGGACAACACAACACAGTTTGATCCATACTTTCAACGACTACAAAATCGAAGTTAACCAACACATACTTTCGATACATTTCAAGCTTAACATTATAAAATCATACACTGTAACACTATAAAATCATACGTTTGAGTACATACACTATAAAATCATACGTTTGAGTACATACACTATAAAATCATACTTCGAATCATTTCATTCTAGCATATTCGACACAAAATCAAAGTTCAAGTATGAAGAAAACCTACCGGGAATGTTGTGACGACTATGAAGAGGTGATCAGTGGAAAGTGAAATCCGGACCAGCGTGATCGTCGATGACTATGTCAAAGAAGGAAGGAGAGCTTTGATGAAAAGGTGAAGAAGAAGTGAAAGAAGAATGGGTCTCGGTGAAGAAGAAGAAGAAGAAGTGAAGAAGTGACAGTGGACAATGGAAGAAGGAATTCTATGAAGAAGTGAAGAAGAAAGAAGGAAAATGGTGGAGACGAAGAAGGATCTCAAAAATGGGAAGGTTAAAGGTTTCGATCCCCTTTAGTCTCGATTTGGATAATTGATGCAAGTCGTCCGCTATAAACGGAACAGTAATTCGAATAGGAAAATGGAAAAGAGATGTTTTTGTGATCACTCACGATTTTTGGCCTAACTTGAATTGCAATTCAAAACCAAAAGAAGAGAAGGAAAAAACTTTCCTTGAATAAAAAGATCATTTGAAGAAAAAGCTTGTTAAAATTAAGACAAAACGAAATATTTATAACTTAAATCTATTCTAAACCTAATCGGAATTAATTAAAAGAATCCTAATCGGATTTAAATAAAAGAATCCTAATCCGATTCGAAAATAATAAAAAGAATTTTAAAAAAACCAACAAAATTACAAAAATATTCCAAAAATATAATAAAATCCGAAAAACACAAGGAAAAGCCCAAAAGTCCATCAAAACTATCCCAAATGGCCGAAAAAACATTGTACGTCATGGCAAAGTGAGTATTGCTCCGCAGCCCGTTTCCAGTCGTCCAGTCAAGTTTCGGCCCATTCTAAGACAGTAGGTCCGACCCCGCATCCCGAGGTAGAAGGTTTGCAATATTCTTAAATTGGATCAGTTCGAATGTCTGCATCAATAATGATTCCTGAAGGGTAAGTGCATAATTTTCCATTTACGGGTCTTTTTTGTAGATAGAAAATGTTAAAAGTTCAATTTGAATACAGAATGAAATTGAAGTAATCCAAATGGATAGAAATATTTTCAAAAATTGGCTAAAATTAGAATATCTATTTTAATTTGGACATATTTGAAAATTTCTTCCCTATTCCTTGAACAGTAGCAGCCGTTTGCAGCTCCCACTGACATACTTCCCAAATTCGTATTCGAAATAAACAATTTGAAGACAAATTTGCACACAACCAAGAATCAAAATCCCCAAAAAACACACCAGCAAAAAGGAGCATTTAGAATGAGAAAAGGGATAGCAAGAATTAAAATTCTTTGTGCCATTATCTCCAAATCAACCTGCAAAACTGTTATCCACTAATAATAGATTAAAAAGCCCAATTGAAGACACACCCCGCAACAAAGCACTGCATAATGCAGATAAGACTTTGTTTCACAATTGCACTATTCGGTTATTACTATATTTTCTTTCTCAGCATTCTTGAACTGATACCTGACTAAGATTCTTACATTCTTTACCTCTGAATTACTCTTCAGATATGCCACAGAATTAGGCCGGACCAACATCCAGCCCAGAGAGGAGAGCCTTTAGAAACAACAGGTTTTTGAAAGAACGCTTCGCCTTTTCTTATCTGCTTTCCCCCTGGAGTGGCCTCTGTATGATAGTTTGTAACTCCTTCGGTTACCAACCGATTCCCCTGTATCCATTTGTTAATTGAAGTTCATATGAACATGGATTGAAACTCCATTTTGATCCGGGTTTGGCTTGCTTGAGTCCTTTGTCCTGCTTAAGGAAAAACAGAGCGAGTTGAGTTTTAAGTCCACCAATTATTCATCAATTGAACCGTCCTTAAAGAAGAAGAAGACATGAAAATAAGAAAGCGGGCTGGGAATTAGGGATGGGTTTTAATCTTCTAATGGTTAAAAGAAAATAGGTGAGTTATGGGTATAAAATGGAAAAAGTGAAAAAAAAAGGTTCTTGGATAAAAATATTCCTCTTTGGTGATCGAAAAAAGTCATCTAAAAAAATTGTTATAGGGCAAAAAAATATATATATTTAGAAATAAAAGTTACAATCCATAAAAAATTGATGAATGAAAAATATCAATCTACCTATTTATTATTTAATCATCTTTTTTATTTTTATGTGGCTTTGCATCGGATTCTTACGACACCAAAGTTAACGTCAACAGTTGACTTACATATTATGAGTTTGTTACTCCCTTGATAACAAAAAACTATAACTTATGAGTCATCATTGCGCAAAAAATTTAGAAGGAAAAATTTTCTTTAGATGCAATCTATTTATTTTTTAAAATATTTGAATATCATTTCATTATATATCATCAGAAGAGTAATATAAAAAAGTTACCTTTAAATTACTAATTAATCACCAACAATAGCTTATAATCAATAACAATAAAAATTAATTAAAATGACTTATATTTAATAACATGTGAATGTCTCTGAACTTTTGAATGACGATATCCGAGGAATAAGCATCTGCTAACTCTATGCCAACCGCCACCGTAATACAAAGGATGCAAGCATTATCCGAAATGATTGGGCATAAAGCATTTGTAGGTCCCTTTTTAAGTCCACCGTCAAATCAATTTCAATTTTTGGGAAGTATCATAATCATCCAATAAGAAGGACTTCCATTTGTTTCAAATGAACAATTTGAAGACCTATTGATTCTAACAACTTATTACAGAGTTGATCATTCGGGCCTTTCAATTCATAGATGTAGATCATCTCAAACCTATAAATATGGATATTCTCGAAACTATAGATGTCAATTAGGGTTAATCCGACCCGACCTAGCCCTAACCCAAAGGGTCAAAACATTTGAAGGGTCGGGGCAAGCCGGTCCCATTTTCTAAAGGGTCATCAAAATCTCAACCCAACCCCATAAGGTTCAGGCCAACCCCTTTTTTTTTTAACACAAATCAATTCAATTTTTAATAAATAATTTATATAAATTTTTCATATTCACAGAGGAAAGAATCAGAAGCTAACAAAAATTTCAGCAATTTGTTAAAAAATCGAGAGATAGTATATTAATATTGCTGGATTAATAAATGAACATAATTAACAAGATATATTCAATTCATTACCTATAGCTTAACTAATAAATGATCAAAATTATCAAGATATACTTAGTTCTTCTTAATCAAAAGATAGTATATTGATATATTGATATTCTTTCTTATTTTATTGGTATTAGTATTACTGTACTAATAAATGATCAAAATTAACAAAATATGCTTAATTCATTACCTACGGCTTAACTAAAAAATGTTCTTAATTTGTTAATAAATCAAGAAATAGTATTAGTATCATAAGAATTATAGTTTTTTTTTTTTTTTAATATCTATGGTCCCATGGGCCTATTCGACTCGACCCTCTCTCAATACTCATTGACTCTTGACTTTTAAGGGTCGAATTAAAAAATCTTGATGTTATTGAAGTTGAATTTTTCAAACTCAATCCTTCAAAATTATAAAATGGGACCATGTTGATCCAGTGGAGCCTTAATTGACACCTCTATCCAAAACTCAAGACACTTTGGTTGCATCATAAATTAATAATATGAGGAAGCCCAAAGACCTACTCCGCATCATTTTGCTGTTTTAAAATGGGCATAGATGGTTTGGTAAGTATAAACTAAAGAGGGGCCATGGGTTATTGAAGAGCTACGATAGCCCATGCTAGCGATCATCTGCAGAATTCCGGTCCGGGCCCTGATCAAATAGCCTCATCCACCAAGCTTGGGTCCTGCCTCCTTAGAACTGAAGCTAACACAAGTGAACAGATCCAGTTCAAGAAAGGTATCACATGAACCACGTCCCCCTGTCTTCTTTTGGTGGACCTTGGTTAGAGCAGCCGAAATCAAGGATTTTTATGAAAAATTCCTCCATGGTAATCCTTCCTCCGCCAATAGCTGCACAGTTCTTTGTAACTCAATACCACTTTAGTCTTGAATGGAAATGGCAGATATCATGAGAAAAAAACTATTATTATAAGTGATCGCTTCAAAGGAAATAGGAAATAATAGTGAAATAATTAATAATTATATAACGATTTGTGCTATTAAACAAATAAAATAATCTTATATGATTTATAATTTAATAAGTTTATGAGGCTAGTTTTTTCACCAGACAAACTTCTTAGGACAAATCCATTAAATTAAAATAATTTATGTGGACAGACTTATTCAACAGTCAATACATCAATTCTCTAACGCTAGGTTATGAACTGTGAAATTCATACAATGACGAGTGTTAATTAATAATAATTAAGGACAAGGTAAAAATAATCACATAATATATTATACAGATGCGTCGAAGTTTATCAGAATTTAGCAATGTGTAAAAGTACAACAATGACACATGATGGACACTTGGCTTGCTTCGATCTCCATAACTGCCATCTTTCTTGCGTGCCAAAAATCTCTATTTCCAGAATCATGGCAAGGAAAGAAAACAAAGAAAAGTACACATGTCAAGGTGCAATTCTTCAATTTTGTAAATTGAAAAAACGACAACAATGGACAATTTAAACCCCCATAAAATATATACTATATAAAATTCTTTAAAGAAATGGAACCAGCATCCAGAATAATTTTCAACTATAATAATAATTGCTAAAGCATCACCATCTTTAATGCTTATCAAAAGTGAGATGCATGATATGTGATGTTGACAGTAAGAGAGGACTCTTGAGACTTGAAATTGAAGCCTTTCTTCAACAACTGCCATGAAAATATGAAATTGAAGCCCTTCTTGGCATATTCAAACAAACAACTACAGAGTTCTTTGAATTATAATGTACCAGTAGTACTCTATCTATCTGTCTATTGATTCCAAGAAGTTTTTAATCAATTTGTGGCGAGAAGAAGGGCACCAAGATGATATCCACAAAATATGAATATCACGGGGTATAATGCCTGCCCTGCCCTTTGGGGCCGTTCAATAGCGACCTCAAAGGTACACAAGAAAGCCACAAGGTGGGGTGGGGTTAAGACTCAAGAGTCAAGACTGTTATTAGATTACCGATGGCAAAAAAGTTTCACAGAATATCGAAAAGGAACCACCAATGGGCACCAGAGAATAATAAGCCAAATCGTTTTGAAATGCTTGCCATTTACTGGCAAAAAGATCAATATCCACTTATGCTCAACCATCAGGATCAACAAAGGGAGGAGAGAGTACTTGGGTTGCACTACCTTTCAGATTTTCTCAAAAGCAAAGCATCCAGGAAAAGGAACCAATGGAACCAAAAAACTATTTAGGGAAAGCAAAGGCCAAGATACACAAAATTTTCAGCTTAATTGTGTGCAATAAGGGAACTAATTAGTAGAATCAAAATTAGGAAAGGGGATGATGATGAAAAGGAGGTAAATACCTCCGTTCTTATATATCTAATAAAGAAGTAAACACAGTTCATTTCTGCAGTAGTTCTTCAGATAATGTGTGTTTCTTTACACCACCAGGAGAGCTAGTCACACAAAAGCTTCAAGCTTTATTTACAAGAAGCGGTATTTACAAAATGAGAAATCAGCATTGAGGACTAAGTTCCCAGGTGGGAAAGGTCCACATTTGAAAAACCCCAACAACCTGAAGTAACTATGCATTCTTGTGCAAATGTTTCAAATCTCCCTATCACCACAAAATCAAGTGAACTCCTGGTCTGACATATAGCAGAAATGACTTTCTATATTATCCAGCTTTTTTCAGACTACGGGCAAATTGTCCTCTAATCTTTTAAATCAGCACACCATAATGTAAGTTAACATAGCAGCAGCCATCCAGCATGATAGCTTCAAAAATTCTGAAGAGAAGAAAGCCACTGCTCCATGTATTTCTTACCCTCTGCAGACATACAAGTAGAAAATAACTACATAAAGTTTGGCATCTCTTCAGTATGTGATAAGATAAAAGAACAATTCTTTTCATCATCAAAAGAGGAAGTAATTGCAAATTACCTAATACCAAAAGTAATCGAAGTATGAAGAATAAGGATACCCCTAATACAAGCTTCTCACTGGCAAAACACCAGTTCAAGAAGAACCAACTACGAGCAAATGCATTTCTCTAGTCTTGAAGATGGGGCCATGAGACTCAATGGATCAGACAAATTTTTAGTTTACATGGATGCAACATGATTTACAACTATGGACCACCTTTGGTCCCTCTTTTCTAGCTCCAAAATCAACTGAAATTTGGCTTAGGTAAACAGCCAATCATTGAGATAGAAGAAAGAAAGATTTAAAAAGCTGCCAAAGTATTTATAAAATAAAAATTAAGAAGATTCTCGAATCGTACTGAGAGGAAATAGTAATAGAACTTGCAATCAGAATTCAACAGAAAAAATTCAAAGAGTAAGGCACATTGACAACAAGATAAATAACAGTAGGATGTAAAATATAGTCACTACCAAACACATCATCCCGTTAACTTTTACTTTTATAAGGACAATATGATTGGTAACCGAGATATGGGTCTTTCTTAAATACCTCAAACCTTTAGGTTTCCTCTGTATTCTGAAAGCAAGAAATCAGCTCCTCAACTAATGCCAATGTCAAAGTAACCAGTGAAAATGCTTCAACTCATATGTAAGTATATTACACAAAAATCACAATAGAAGAACAAATACACATGGAATCCAAAACCATCAAGGGTCTAGACAAAGATTTCAATTAAAATATATGAAGTTGCAAAAGCTGCAGCTCTTACCTGGGTACTCGTTGGGAAGATTCTGAATGGCAGTCAAGAATTGATTATTATGTTCCTTCTCCATTTCCTGGCAATCATGCCTGTAGCAAGGTACAAGCACGGCAAAACTGTTGTCCACCTCGTCTTCACTCTGGAAACCAGGGGCATGAGGTTCAAGCCACCCAATTGACCAGTCCGAGTCATCGGATTCGGACCCTGATAAGCAAACACCATCAGATGGCACCAAAACAAGGTCATACTCCTTATCTATTTTCCTCCTCTCCTCCCTACTTTTCCACTTCCTCCTAATTTTTCTACTTGATGATGCCATTTTGGCAGCCTTAACTGATCTAAACTTCAAATTATCCGGTTCCTTCAAACCACAGCCCCAATCAGACACAGAATTCACTGAAGATCCAACGGAATCTTTCTCGTTCCCTCCCCACAACCAACATGACAATCTAGTAAAAGAAACAGCCATTCTTCGCAATCTCAGGAGCAAATCAACGGAGGAAGAGAAAGACAAAAGAATTGAAAAATGGACTAAAAGACGAATAACAAGATCAATCCCATCGAGTATGATGAATCAATTAGCACCAACAATCAAAGAAGTGAATTTTTTTAGGGAAAAAAAATCTAGTTAAAACTGCAGAACTTACTGGGAGTTTAACATAAATTCATCCCAATCAGTTCATCATATCAAGTCTAAACCCATCAAAATGCCCTCCACAACCAACGATGTCATCATCTCAACATCCATCCGACACCGGAGAAAAATCCAAACCCTTATCTTTTATCCTTTCAAAATTCAAGGGCAAACGAAAGCTTTTAAAATCGGAGAAGAAATCTCGATGACTTCCCTCAAATAAAATCTATTTAAAAAGTCAAAAAATCATTTTAAAAAGAAAAATCTTTGCCAACAAACATGGTGTTTCCAATTAGAGAATCACAGGCAACACCAAAGCAACAGCAAAAATAGAGAAATAACTCCTCCGCAACCTCCGTGTCGCTCCTATCCCTCCATCTCCCTTCTCCTTCACACCCACAACCACACCCACACCCACACCCACACGCCGCACAATATCAAGTGGCACTGACAGCAGGTAGATATATATAGAGTTGGATATTTAATTTCAATTTTAATTTTATTTCTAGTCTACCTTTTACTCCTCTGTAGCACGAAACTCAAACAATTTTTAATAAATATAGTTTTTTTTTCACTAACTTTATGACGTCGATTAGAAAATTAATGAAAAATCTTAATCACTTTTATAGAGCTTTTAGTGAGATCAAGCCACCTTTAGTCTTATTAATTCAATAAACTATTTTTATTACTTTATAAAAATATTTGATAATTGGAAATTTGTATAAAATTCAAGTGTACTAATTAACAAAGACTCCCTCGGCATAAATGGGTCGATAAATATTAGAGAGATAATTATATTAATCCTTTTTTTTGGTTTAAAATTTGAAAGATGTTAAATTCTTCAGTGTTAAGTCTTGAAATAATAGTAATATTAACTTCTCTTGTTGGGAAGTTTTACTTTAAGTAAAAAACTTACTATGATTGATATTCATTTCCGTAACCTTTTTTATGGAGAAATGGACTGAAATTGTATTAACACAAGACAAAAAATTTCCATAACCCTTTGACGTACCTTTCATCTTATTAAAAAAATTGTTTTTAGACAATTCTCTTCATTTTATATAGATACAATGAAAAACATAAAAATATATTTATATATAGAAATATTATGGTGAATAATAGAATTTATCATATAAAATACTCGAGTGTGAATGTGATTCACCTGGAGTTGACTACACATCAACCACGTAGATACACACATGAGCAAATATAAGGTGAACAATAACATTTCTCTTTTTTATATTATAGAACATATACTCACTTCAATTTGTGTTAATAAACTTTAATCTATATAATTTTAATGATGTAGAAATAAAATTATAGTAATTCAATACCCCTATGAGACGGACTGTAATATTGCATCCACCAACTAACCCTCAATGCATACAAATTACAATCAAATTGTATATTCTTCAGTTGATTCATTTTTATGTCCTTTAAGCATCATCAAGTAGATGGCGTGACGAGCTCACAAACTAAAGATTTTAAATTTGAATTCTATTAACACCTTTTTAAATTGGTTGAATGTTAACGTGCGTGTAAATTGTCTAAGATCCCTCAATGCATACAAATTACAATCAAATTGTATATTCTTTAGTTGATTCATTTTTATGTCCTTTAAGCAACATCAAGTAGATGGCGTGACGAGTTCACAAACTAAAGATTTTAAGTTTGAATTCTACTAACACCTTTTTAAATTAGTTGAACGTTAACGTGCATGTAAATTGTCTAAGATCCCGCTAAAATGAATGAAATTCATTTTATAAGTTGTCATTAACGTAATTATTCTATTGAATACATTTACCATTTTTTTTATTCAATATATTAAAAAATTGAACGGGAAATTCAAAACATGGAAATAAAATCTTCAACCTAAAGAAAAGTCATCATGTTTCTGTTTGAATTTAACTATCTATGTTTTTATTTTAAATTATTTAAAATAAAATAATTTATTTTTTAAAATCAATAAAATTTTAATATAAATTCTCTTTAATAACATCATTAATTTTAAAATTACTTTCACTCACACAAAGTTACAATAACCAACAATATTGAGAATGAAAAATTTATAAATTTTAAACATTAAATGTACTATATAATTTTTTTATTTTTACAAATTATTTAATTTTGAATAAAGTAAATCCTATAATGTCATTTAAACAGGAAAGTTTGCAGCAAAACATTGGTACAATACTCTCTCTATTTAAAAATATATATATATATATCATTTAAGGATTTTTTATCAAAATTAAAATAATCATAATATTACTCATCTGAAATACATTTGTTCTGCATTAATTTACCTTAAATTGTACTCTCAAATCCTCTTCCTCTTTTATTTTATCTTTCTTCTCTCTCCTCTCCTTTTTTATTTGATTATTTAGTTTAAAAATGATGACATGTGGTATGGTCAATCGCATTAAAAAAAATTAAAAGAAAATTTGACAAAGAAAACATAAAATAGATAATTTAATCATATTTTTTATTTGAATAAACAATAATCATTTTGAAATAAAACTATTTTCCTTAAACATCATTCTTTTTTTAAACAGAATCAAGGAGGACAGAGAAGCAAATATTAAACCAAGAAAATAATTATTTAATTAGCCAATAAAAAATGGAAAACACAGATTAATGGTTGGAGAACATTAATAATGCTAATAACTAGCAAGCCATGGATTTAGCGACACCTGGATTACGAAATGACGTAGCAATGATATCTTGGCTGATGGATCCGATCATTGCCACGCAGGACATAAATCAAATTTGTGGTTCTCTAAAAACTGGCATCATGACTCTTATCTATACGGGACTATGTCCACGTGTTCTCCGTGTGCACATCTTCTCCAAAAACATAAAACTTTCTTGTCCCTAATGGAAAAATGATAAATTTTAGAAAGATAAAAGGAAAAAAAGGGATAATGACTGTTTTCTAACGAAATTAGGCCCATTGTTTATTTTTTAAAAACAAATTTTATTTTATTTTTATCAATTTTGTATACAAAGAATTTTCGAGCAATGATATCCATCATCAAAATCTTAACACTAAATCTTTAAATATACGTATAAAAGTCATGTGAGCCTTTTTTAAAGGGTACTTTGATTCTTTTACATAAATATAAAGCATAAAAAAAATATTAGAGAGACCCAAATTAGGAGTTTTTTTAGCTATTGAAAATTGATGGTTTGAACCGTTATAACTATTTGTAAAAACGTGAGGGATCATTATTTTTTAAAAAATACATTTGGGATCAAACTGTATTTTGATCCAAACTTATGAGACCAAATCAACTAAAAACCCGTTGAAAAATATACAATAGGTTAAACTTCAGATAAGAAAATGATTATTTACCCAAGAAAATATCATTTTATTATAAATCGCTGGCTGACATTTTGTATATATTAAAAATAACAATTATGTGGTTTATTTAAAATAACCTTTATCTCTTTTGTTAATATTCACAATTGCATTTATTCACGATAAATACACGAGGTTGTTAATGGATGGTAATATTAAAAAAATATAATAAATATTAATTATAACGAAACAACTAAACTATAAAAATAATAATAATAATAATAAGAGACGGAAAGAGTACGAGAAACAACAGCGGCAGATGAAGAAAAGAAATCTCTCAATTTGAACTTTCAACAAACGTTGTAAGATGGGAGTGGAAACAAACGTAGATGTGGAAATGGGGATTGGATCTTCGAAGCTTGAGTAATTAGCATATTTAGCCAATTAAAGACAACAAGAAAAAGACTCAATATATTACCTAAAGTTATGCTCTTTTGATCACAAATGCGTGAGTAATAAAATTTAATTTATAAAGTGTTTGTGTGAATTTAATGTGATCAGCCCTATTTGAATCATGTAGAGAAGCACTTTAAAAGGTTGTTCTTGTACAACGTCCTCTTTGTCCCCCCCATTTGGAAGGAGTTACCATGTCTTTTTTTCTTAAATGAAGATGGCTTTTTTTAGTTTTCTAAATTTACCACTATTAAACTTAACCACATTAAATAGATTAATTTTTTAAATATACTCTATGGAAATTTTACAATAGACAATTTTAACCATTTACAAGCATAATTTTAAAATTTAACTGGAATCACTAAATATAAGTTTTCAACTATCATCTTGCAAAAACTAAGGTATTTTTTTTTTTCACTTAAAATATTCTCTAATCGTCCCTTCAAACATTTCCATTTCACTATATATCATTATAGGGATTATATTGAAAAAATACCTTCAAATACCTAATTAATCAATAACAATGAATTATAATTAGTGACAAGTAAAGTTAGTTAGAATGACTTATATTTACTGACGAAGTGATTCGATCTCCTGTTATTCATTTATATTTTACTCCATGTTACATTAATAAAATATTAATAAAAATTTTATTCGTAACCTTTAATCATTATTTTTTAATATATTTTATATAATAAAACATAAAAAGAAAAATTAAATCCTCGGGAAACTTGATCTTCTATAAATACGTGTTAAATTTTTATTAGTGTAATAGAAGTGACAAACAATTATGTAATAGAAGATACCGAAACCTCGATGGAATAATAATTTTTATTTTCAATTATTTACTAATTGAGAATTAGTAAATAATTAATGACTTGTACATCTCACATATTAATACTAATATATATATATATTTTAATTTTAAATGGTTCATTTTAAAGGTATGTGAAATTAATTTAAGATTATAGTAATTAATAATATTATCTTTAATATGCATAAAAAAAGTACTTTCTCCAACGTTATTTATAAGTTACTTGAATTTATTTCACTTTTTTTAATTTATTAGGTATTTTATTAATTTTTACCATATTATCCCTATCACTCTCTTATTTCCCTAATCACTTTCATTAGTTTGATTAATGTTATAGGAATAAAATGTTAAATTAATTTTGATAAAATAATTTTCAGTAACTTATAATTAATAAGAAGGGAGAGAGAAAGTGTTAAAGCCATGGTTTTTTCAAATGTATTTTTGGTAATATATATATAGATATATATATATATATATATATATTAAATTAGCGGTGTCTGAATTATATTCTTATACTCATTTCATGATTGTTCAATTAGGAGTTACAAAGACAAAGAAAAAAAAGAGGCAAAATAGTCAATTTAGTGGTATAACTTTTTTATTTTAAAAATGTAGGTCCATATTTTTTTTTATCTTTTAATGTCTCATAACTTTTACCAGTGATCAACTAAGTCCTATAATTTTTTTGTTTTGACCATTTAAGTCTTTATATCATTTTTTTATATATATCTTTTAAGGTCCCATAATTTTATATAATTTTTTTATCTAGCTGATCACCAGTACAAAATTGTGGGACTTTAAAAGATGAAAAAAAAAAGAACCGACATGACCAACATAAAAAGATTATGAGATCTTAAAAGATAAATATATATATATATATATATATATATATATATTGATCTATATAATCAAAATAGAAAAATTATGGGATTAAATTGACCATTTAAAAAAAAAAAAAACATTGCAAGGGTCATGGGTTGTGGGGAAAAGGAAAAACGGAAAAGAAATCAGAGAGAATTCTCAATGAAGCTGATTCCTGCTCATCTCTGCCATGATTTTCTATAATACTGATACTAATGATGACAAAGTAATTTGAGACATGATGTCATTGCTCTATCTACCACGTAATTACTCACCACTTTCAAGAAGGTTTTTCACAGTCATTAACAAAATAAATTAAATAATCTATCAATTGAAGATTAATCACCTATTAAACTTTATAAAAATATCTATGTTTCGCAATATAAAATGGTCAGTTGTCATTTTATTTGATTTACATATATATATATATATATATATATATAATTATGATTTTTCCCCCTCGCTCCTACCTTTTTGTTAATACTTCTTCAATCTCAAATTACTTGTCATGATTTATTATTTTCTTCATTTGAAATTGAATGCTCCTATTTCCATTTTAAATTATCTAGAAATAAATATTTTATTTCCTAAATTGGTTACAATTTTCTTAAAAGAAAATTGATATTGATAAGTTTAAAATTAATTAAATCAACCATTTTTCTTAAACTTTGTGCAAATAAAAATGAAGTATTCAATTAAAGACTGAGGAAGTATTTTTTTATCAATCAAAGTAATCACAACTTTACCTATCCCAATTATTTTTTATCTTAACATTTTACTAAACAATAAAGTAACTTTGGAAATATTAAAATAAAATTGATTAATGAGTATTAGAATAGAAAACGGAAGTTTTTTTTTCTTTGAAATGTGTAATGATAATCAATTTGAAAGCAAGTCCCTTAAATGACAATTAATTTAAGACAGAAGAAATGTTACAAGGAGTAGTTTAAGAAAGAGGAATATATGTTACAAAGAAAGAGGAATAGTTACAGAGAAGAGAGATAAGGGAGTATTTTATTCATTACATTTGTATATTTAACTATACTTAATGACAAATAGCAGTAGTATTTTAAGACGGATAAAGTGGAATATTAAAATAGTTAATTTATTTTAGAAATGTGTGAACTTATATAATCATTTTCCTAAAACGTAGTATACTTTTAATTTAAATTTTCACAAATAATTTCACTAATTTGAGGAATTTATATTATACTAACTCATATTCTTACTACTAAATACTCCCTCCATTTCATTGTTTCGAGGAAACTAAAGTAATCAATTATTTTTTCTTTGCGGAGAGTATTGTCCTCATTATTATATATTACTTTTCGTCTCTTTCATCTCTCTTATTAGTTGGTTAGTTATTAAAAATAATAAAATAATAAATTAGTTTTGAAAGGAGTAAAAAGGAAAATTAATAAGATAGGTAGAAGAAGTAATTCATTTATATTATTTTTCATCTTGAAATGGGTAAACGATAATAATTTTGAAACAAAATATTCATCCTTAAACAACACTCATTTTAAGATAGAGAGAGTATATTTTACTTGTAAAAATAATTTAATTATTATAATTAAAAATAAAAATTACCTTTTAATCTCAATATAAAAATTAAAAATATATTTTAAATTCAAAAGAAGTACGAGTGACGTAATTAAATTCATTTTACTTGGACAAATTAAAAAAATATATGTAATGTTTAATATAACATTAAACTAAAATGCAATCACTATTCCAAAATAACTAAAAATACTTTTTCATTTGTTCGAAATTGAATATTTCATTTTGAGCCATTAAGAAATGAATGTCTCACTTCTTAGATTAGATAAAAATTTATTAAGAAAATTGATATTATAATTGAAAAAATATATTAAGTCAAGTTATTTTTCTTAAAATGCGTTTAGGTCACCCATGGTGAGATTATCATCAAAATTCCTTTCCTGATTTGATTATTGTCCTTTCTCCACTAAAAGGACCCACAAAAGATATGTTTTTATAACAGAATATATGTCCTGTGCGGGCTTTATATTCCAATCTCATTTCCTTTTTCTCTAATAAGTACATACTTTACTATTGAAGTTGCTCAAATTCGTCGGAGTAAATCAAGAATTCCTTCCATGCAAGGTAAAGCTAATAAATCATTACATTAATATTTCCCAAATTGCTTTATGATTTTTTTTTTTTTTGAAAAAATAATAATAATTCACAAAAGTTATACATTTAACTGCAAAAGTAGGGGAATCAGTTTCCTTTTTTGCCAAGGACCAAAAAATAAAAAGGGGGGGGGGGGGGGGGGGGTTTGTGCAGTTGTTTTCCATTAAATTTAGTAACCTAAGTGAG
>JAOXNR010000028.1:18297141-18313381 GCA_028571225.1 Parsonsia alboflavescens
GGGGGGGGGGGTTGGAAATGACGCCAGATTTTCCTTTCACCACAACGTGACCTTTCCCTTTTTTTTTTTTTCTTTTGGCATACTGGGGTTTTTAATGGAATAAATTTGAAGCCTCAATAAAAAGTACTATCTGGAGAGAAAAATTGTACTTTTTTTGTCTGAAATTAAATGTCTCATTTTATCTTATACAAATTTTAAGAAAACTAATTGATTTGGTTCATTTTAAGTTTAATAATACAAATTTCTTTAAAAAAAAATTTAATTAATTTAGAAAATGAAATATTTAATTTTATATAATTAAAAATCAAAATATGAACATTCAAATATAGATCGAGGAAATATTTATTAGAAACTAATCTTTTCAGATGTAGTGTTGAAGTGGACATTGGTGTTACACCATAGCCGCAAACTGTGAATTTTCGCCCCTACATCTTGTTTTTTTCCCCCCATTTGCTCGAATCATAATTAACTGTGTTTTAAAAAAAAAAAAAAATGAAAAGAAGCCCTAAGCATATTTTCTTTTTGTAAGGTTGAATGCCATTAATTTCATCATAAGAAACTATGTAGCATTATGATGTAAATTAACTAAAAATTTATTGCCAAATAGGTATTAGTATATTAAAATTAAGTTAAGTTGCACATTTTTTAAAAGAAAAAAAAAAAAAAGACCAACTGAAGATGGGAAAATTAATTCTCTTTGTTTTAATTTTTCTTCTTTTTTATATTTTTTAGCCCGCAATTGTTTTCTGTAAATGCTACAGTGTCCAACCTAGGGGGTTGTCAGTGGAAAAATTAGTTCTGAATGATGAAAATAGAAAACATTGCTTACGTACTTCGGTGTATCAAGACAGAGACTCAGTTAAAGAATAGATAATTTTACTTAAATTAAAAACCCATAGACATTATTCAATTGTGGTTTCTTGTTCGGTGCAAAGAATAATTTCATGAAAGTTCTTTGTTACTTTATATTTGAAAATTATATAATTTTCATTGATGGTGTAGAAAAGATGAAAGGATTAGTAACAAATATTTCATAAATTAATCGAGTCAAATTAGATAAAAGATAGTAATACAAAATGTTGTTGATATGTATACATATAAGTTAGGTTTTGAGTTCATATCTCAAAAAGTACTTTTTGGATAAATGAAATGTTGAGGTACTTACAAATTAATCTAGATACAACTATATATATATATATATATATATATATATATATATATATATTTCTTCTTTCGTCCGAAATTGAATATTCCATTTTGACTTATACATATTTTAAGAAAATTAATTGACTTAGTTTATTTTACACTTAACAATATCAATTTCTTAAAAAAAATTTAAACTAATTTAGAAAATGAGAAATTCATTTCCAGATAATTCAAAAAGGAAATGTAGACATTCAATTTCAGATGAAGGGAGTATTAATTTTTATATTGGAAAATTCTTCTTAAATTAAAATACTAATGAAGGACAAATTAAAAGGAAAAAGGAAATTAACTACGGTAGTTATATTTGTAAGTCATAACGGAACAATCGATATGCGTGTGAATTGACTTGACATTTCTAAATTTAAAAAGAAAAAAGAAAGACAACAGTACTTATATAAATTCCCTCCAATTAAAGCTTTACTAAGACAATTTACCGATTCAATTAATAATGATCGGCTATCTCACTTTGAGGTGACCAAGTTTACGAAAAAGCCAAAGAAGAAACACACTAAATTAACGTTTGACATTCTCAAACCAATGAGCTCATTATATATATAATATATATAAAAGCCAGATTTGCTAAGGCGCGCTCATACCGATTGGTTGCATGAGCACTGTAGCAAGAATTCCGTTACGGTAACGGTTAGAGCGCGCATTAAGGCGCGTTCTATCAAAACCGATATAAAATCAAAGTAAGCAAGTAGAAATTTAAAAACCCCAACCCTAATTAAGACAAATGATACTACATTTTACATGCCTAATAATACAAAAAAAGGGAATAAATTAATTGTATTATTATTTCAATTATTTAATCATTTTAGACAGCTATATATTAAAGTTGGTGCATGAAAGGACTCTTGCGCTCTATATTTTGTTGAGTTGGTGAACATTTGGTCAATTTGATGGATGTAAAAACAAAAGAAGGATAAGCCACAGTACTCTGCTTTAGCTAATGGGCGTGAAAGTCGGGCTCTTGGCAACTTTCTTTGATCAGTATATGGGATGCATGTGCCTTAGTCTACCTCAAGACAGAAGGCCGATTTCCCTGAATTTAGTTGATGAGGTAGAGAACACAATCCTTCCTCAATTTAGAGGGATGTGTGAATCAATTATTGCCGAAGGGCATTGGTAAATCACTCACAAAGGACGAACGGACATATATAAGATGGAGAAGTAGACAAAGTGCATGTGGGAAAGAAAATCGAAAAGCAAAATCTTTGGGAGGGGACTTGCTTGGTAGGGAATTTCCCGGAAGGGACCAACACATCATTGCTAACTAGTTTACATGAAGAGAATGGAGGGAAGTTTGTGATTGAGGTTCTCGATGAATTTGTGAGTCCTATGATTGAGAAGGATAAAAAGAAGGACAATAATCATTAAATATTGAAAGATTAACGATTCAAATTGTTGCAAAGAATTACATATGATTGCTTGAAGCTAAGACAGGTTGTGGGAAGGGTTGTTGGAAATTCACTTAAATCAAATCGCATACCATCATAAGCATAAAGACATGAAAATCATTAATTCGATTTGGCTCATGTGAGAATGACTACAACAAAGTTCCCTAGAACTCGTGCTGTAATGAAATCCAACCCAACGACCTATGAAGTAGGTCCCTTTACCGCATTTAAGTAAGTGGACTTACAAAAAAAAAAAGAAGAAAAAGATCGTCTTCTAGATTTCATATTTTTCTCTGGAAAATTCTAATGCATTATTGATTGAACATCAAGTCATCTGTCCTTGTCACCATTACATTAATTCCACCAGTAATTATGCCCCCTTTTGTCCCTTTGAATTAATTATATGTGAAAATATATACTGAAGCATGGTTTGCCTAAAAAATGTCCACATGTAAAAATCGTACTGAACAAAGTATAAAACATAAGAAATAAAAAATAGAAACTTATTTTTGATAGCCGGTAATCTTTATTATAAGTTGTTTTTTAGTATCAATAAATCTAAAAAAAAAGGTAAAAAATAAAATAAATAATTAGGTCTAGCAAAAACAAAAGAGTGGCTATCTTATTATGATCATAGGTTATAATAGTTGTTACAAAGACTGTATGGTGGCACATGGAAAGATGGTGCGATGGGGACAAAGAAAACAAACGAACATTAAGAAAACTATAAAAGGGATCATATATACAATGAGAGTTCTGAAGATATGACACCGATGCTACCTTAAATAGATATAACACTTCATGTGGTATCAAAACCACATGGTTGAAAATGCGGGAAAAAGAGCATTATTCTAGTGAAAGTTGAAAATGATTTAATACTTTCGCTCGATTCGAAATTGTATGTCTCATCTTGATTTTAGTAAATTTTATTGAAAGAGATTGATCTAATTTATTTTAAATATAACAACATCGATTCCTTTGTTTCCAAAAAATCCAAGAGAGAGATTATGACATTCAATTTCAGACGGAATGAATATAAATAAGGCTGGAACGAAGGTCTTAAAAATTAAGGTGGATTAATCGGGTTTAAATTCAATTATTATTAAGGACTTGAAATCTAAAGATATTTTTATAAATCGTTAAGTTGATCATGGAGTTTTTATATGTATAATATCTTCATATTTTTTTACATTGTAACTAGAAATTTTAAATAAGTAAATACTTTATACAGAAATCTATTTTGAAGAGTATTAGAACTTATCTTCTGTATATTTTCGTAGAATTACTAATGATTAAGCATATGAAAATACATAAAAGTTCTCGTGTAATGAAGACCAATGCTTATGCAGTATTTTTTATTATTATTTTAAATTATAAATATTTGTTTATTTCTTAAAAAATAAAGTTTGTATGTTTATATAATTAAATTTATCAAGAAATTGTCGGTAGGTCTTATTTATGACAAAATTATTATTATTATTATTATTATTGGCAATTCTGAACCCAGTTATTTAGTACAATTGGTTTCATTTATTGAGGAGCAGCTTACAAGGCGCTGAGTGTTGCGTGTGTCTAAAATGTGTTACACTTTTATTGGTCGAACTATCAATTATCATTTGTCAATGAGTACCTTAAGCCAAAAGTCATTGCAGTTACCTTAATTGATCATTTAATTTTTAAAGCTTTTAATTCATCTTTTTTCTTTTGATTTTTTCCTCCACTCATTCTTGTCTAATCTCAATCTTAAGGTCTTATAGTTTCAAGTACTGCTACTTATTAACAAGTCAATAAAATTAGACTAGATGCACATATTAACAAGCAAAGAAATGTGACAAAAAATAAAGTACTATGAAAAATACAGGACTAGTTTTATATTTGCATAAGCTTAACAATTTTAGTGGATCAATCGGGTTTAAACTCAAATGTCAAGAACTAGAAAAAAAAAAAAAATTCGATTAGGTTTTAAAAAAGTTTGACTTAATCAATTTAACATTGTAATGTAATTTTTTTTTTCAATAAAAATTTAATTAAATTAAAAAAAAAACACATTTAATTTTGAACGACCTAAAATAAAAAGTGAGACATTCATATGAAGATGGAGCGGATATTATCAGTTACAATTCTAGGCCGGGTTAAATGATTGGTTTCATACATTGATGACTTGGTGGCCCATTGAATAGAACGTGATGAGGTGTTGGATGCGGCTAAAATGTGTTCCAATGTTATTGGTCCGTCCAAAGTATCCGAGAGGTCCCTTGGCATTAAAAGATACAAAAATTGTTAAGAGATAATAATGTCCTTTTAATATATATATATATATTTTCCTAAAACAAGTAAAATTTAGTTTATTTTTGAGGTTAAAAACTTCTTTTCTTCTTTTTACACCGTGTTTAACTTATCCAATTACTTATCTTTTAAGCTCTTTTTATTCATTATAATTTCATTTTTTTTCCTTTTTCCTTATTTTTTTAAATTTTTTTCTTTCTCGTAATAAATTGTTTTAAATATTCCTGACTTTAAGTAATGTGACAATTATGATCCATTATTTAAAACATTTTAAGAAAATATAAAAAACGACTTTTTCATCTGAATAACTTTTATATTGAAAAATATGTTAACCACTACCTACAGAGGAGCTTCGCCCCGCCCCGCCCCCCTCTTTTCCCTTGACAATTCTAAATTCATTTTATATATTATTTTAAAATTTTTTTTAACTCATTTCGTTTCATGATTTCTGTATTTTGAGTGATATGTTGGGCTGGGAGAAAAAATTATTTACTAATTCCACCCTCTTCAATTTGGGCTGGGCCTTTAGTTCAACGGCTAGTTAGCAATGGATCCAATAACAACGGGGATAAACGACAAACGGTAACTCCCGTCAGAAATCCGTCAACTGAATTCAAATCTATGAAACTTTGTTCCACACTAACGGCTACTGAAATCTGAAACTACCTTCTTGAACTTTTCTATCCACTTTATGCCCAAATCTCTCTCATTCTTTAAGCACAAGTATAATTTAGCGAAGAAACCCAGTTTCAGCGACAAATTCCCTGTTGTTGGTGTTGTTTACCCATTTTACACGAGGTACATTTCAAGGGCTCCCCTAAAATTTTGTTCTTTTTTTTTCTTTGTTTCTTGATCTTATTTACTGAGTTTTAGGAATTGTTGTTAAACCTAGTTTTGGTTGGATTTTGATGAATTTTCTTAGCTTTTCGGATGAGTTTTTTGTTTAAAGGTTTCACATTTCTATTCTTGGTTTGATTAGTATACAGAAGTCACTTCTTCGAATGTTTTTACTTGGAATTAAATTTTAGGATAATGGCCCTGTTTTTCAATGTTAAATCTTTCAAACCATGCTTTTGAGGCAATAATTAGCAGTTAAATACTCTATTCGGAACTTCGAGGAAGACTAGGGTTGAAATTGTTGAATCCCTGAGGATAGAAGAGAAATCCAAACTGGGGAAATGTCTGAACAAGCAATTAAGTTTGGAAATTTAGTACATTAGAAAGGTAAGGGTTTTTTTCTTTTTTCCATCTTCAAAGTGGAACGTGGGAATTTCAGAACTTTTAATTGAATGTTTGGGCAATTTTTGGACAGTGTCCTGCGCAGAATTTTTTGAATTTCTCTAGTCAGTATACTGTTCTGCTCCATGTTGAGTCATTTTGAGAACAATTCTGTAGCTGGATTCTCTAGTCATTGATTTTATATGGGATTCATGAATTCAGCTGTTGTAAACTCCTACGAGCATTATGCAGGCGCTTTTGCTTCAACCGATATGAAAAGTTATCATTCCTAGTTGACCTTGAGATTTTTCAAAGACTAACCTTTTTCTTTTGCTTGTACTAGGCCAAAATATATCCTTTTCTTCTACTCCTGAATCCTGATATAATAAGCAGTTCAAAGAGAACAATTGTGAAAGAATTTCTACTGTCTATATTTATTCTCTTTATTTTGTTACTATAGGTTATTTTATTCTGGAATAACCTATTTTCCACAAAACAGGTTATTGTGACTGAATACTCATAATAGGTATATGCTTACTCTTTACCTCATTAGTCTAATAAAGAATTACCAGCATAGTTTCTGATCTGAGTTTGAAGTCTTTACAGTGTTTCCCTAATTTTGGATTTTCTACTTCAAACTAATGCCGTCTCCTTTTGGTAGGCACTATAGAACCCCCTAAAAGTAATCATAATAGGAATCTTAAATTCTTCTAACAGCTTTCTTTTCTCAATTTCTTAGGAAGTTATTGCCATAAATTGCGACGATCTAGAATAAAAATTCACACTGCTATTGCTAGCAGAATAAGTTACAATACACAAACAACAGCAAGATGGAAAAAGTTTGTACTTGGGGTCATCAGTCCAGCTATACAACCAAATATCTTCCACTTAAATATGTGCTGGAATATAGAAGTAAGCTAAGATTTACTTCTTTGGCTTTTCCTTCACTTCTGCTATAGTTGCCTTGCCTTAGAAAAATGTTGGCACACTGGTTTTTGTAACTGGTATTGTAAAAAGACGGGCATTTGCATTTATGTAGAGATAATGGAAGGAGAATTCTATCAGATAACAAAGAACAGGATAAATTTTTGATCTTGTTGCATGCATGTTTCTTTTCCCTTCTGTTTTCTAGCTTGATCGTTAGGTTTGACCTCCTGTCTAGCATGATTCAGGTAAACTAATTAGTTGTCTTTGCCTTTTTGTATGCTAGCAGGTGTTTTAGAATAGTTAAATTTTGAACTACAGAAAATGGGGGTTTATGAAGAGCTGGATGAAGCTAAAGCTGAAATTGAAAAGCTCAAACAAGATTACCAAATCAAATTTGAATTGTCAGAAAACTTGAAAAAGGCCCTCAATGAACAGAAAGTCAAGCTTCAGGAGGCAGGTTTAAAGATGGGGAAGCTCTCTCAACAACTAGGTGACAAGGCTGAAGAACTCCTTGCTTCAAATCTAAGCTGTGAAGAACTTAAATCGAAATTGAAAGAAAAAGAGTCTCTTATCAAGCACCTGACTTCTGCAAGTGATAAGCTTCGTGTTGATTGGAAAGAGAAGCTCCAAAGGTATGAAGAAGACAACAGAGGCCTATCATTGGCCTTAGATGAAGCAAATGCAAAGAACATTGACCAAGAAGAACAGATACATTCACTTAAAGAAGAACTTGAGGGCTTCAAGGATTTCATATCTGTTTCTCGGAATAAATGTTCAGAGGCAGAGAGAAAAGAAAAAGCATCTAAAGAAGCCAGACAGACAGATGACATGTTGCTTAACTTAGAAGAGGAGAAGAGTAAGTATGAAAATCAGCTCAAGTGGAAAAAGGAGCAGTTCAGTCATTTAGAAGATGCCCATCAGAAGCTTAAATATCAGTTTCAAGTCAAGGAGAAAGAGTGGGGGAGAGAGAAAGCCTCGTTGCTTGATGAGATTTCTGTATTGCAGACAAACTTAGATTCTCAAGTTCGAATTGCAGAATCTCTTAAAAGCCGCCTGGAGATGTGCCACAATGCTCTAGCTCATGAAGAGAGCAAGAGAAAACGTTTGGAAGTTGAACTTTCTGAATCAAAAGCTCAGTTTGACAATGTTTTAACTGATTTTGAGGAAGCAAAGTCCAAAATAGAAAGCTTGACAGGTGAAAGGGATAAAGAAATCGCAAGCTTGAGGAATTCTCTGGGTACACGGGAAAGTCTTCACAAAGAAATGGAATATAAGGTCAGGTGGCTACAGCAAGAGAAGCAAGAACTTGAATCATCTCTTAAAGCACTCCAGGAATCTCAAATCCAGGAAGCAGGAAACTCTTCTTCCTTGGCTAAACTGCAGCGCAGGCTTAGAAACCTTGAACATGTGCATAAGGATTGTCCTACAAGACTCAAGGATAAAGAAACGGAATGGAGTTCTCAGCTCCAAGATTTGATGCAGAAACTTGCCTGGAATAGCTCTGAGTTAAAAAGTAATAAAGTGCTCATAGAGAAGCTGAAGATGGATGCAGAAGCTCGAGATGCTGAAATATCAGAGTTAGCATTGGATAAAGAAGAGGCTACTTTAATGTTATTGGTGTTCAGATCAGAATTCTCAGAGGCTCAACAAAAGCTTCATGATATCTGCCAGAAAAATAATGAAAGCAGAGAAAATCTTTCACTTATACTGAGTCAATTGGATATGAAGAGCAGTGCTCTCACACAAGCGCAAAAAGATATTGAAGAAGAGCGCAAGAAGGTGATCCAGTTAATGGAGAAAGTTGAGTCTTTTAATTTTTATGATGGGAAGCAGCTTTCATTGCTACGAGAAATTGAAACACAACGGGAACTGCAGCATGAATCAGATGCATGTATCTATCAGTTGAAGAAGCAAGTGAAAAGCAGGGAAAATGAATTGAATGAAGTTCGCCATGCACTACACAAGGCAGATGAAGCACTTGATGAGAAATTTTGTGATGGAAATGAATTTGAGCTGCAACTATGGAAATCTATTGCTCAACAATTGAAAGCCAACCTTGAAGAAGATCACCAGATGTTCAGAGAAGTGCAAGCTTCTCTTCATGCACAGTTGCTGAACATGAAAAGTCACTTGAAGAAGCTCTCAGATGCCGTTGATGCAGCAAATGAAGAACTGGCTGCAAAATTCTGTGAAGTAAATGAAGTTGAATTTGAGTTGCAAATATGGAAATCCATTGCTGAACAGTTGAATAGCAACCTCAAAGAAAATCACCAGATGCGGAAAGAAGTGGAGGCTTCTCTTCTTGCACAAGTTGAGGTGGAAGAAATTCTAAAACAAGAGAAAGACAGTCTCTTGAATTTGATTGAAGACAAAGACCAAAGAATAGATGGGCTGCAACAACAACTCATTTCTTTGAATGGAGAATTGGGAATGAGAGAAAGCAGGAATATCACCCTGGTAACGAGTGAGAATGAAAAGGATTATGAGGATTACCAGGAAGAAGAAGAGCAGATGAGGAAAGAACTCGAAGGAGCCATTTGGGGGCATGTAGATGCAGAAAGAAATTGTGAACATGAGAAAGAGAGCTTCCACCAGCTTGTAGAGGAGAAAGATCAGAGAATAGAGGATCTCCAGGCGCTTGTCAAATCATTGGAAGAACAGTTCAAGAATTCTACCCGTTCTTTTTCCTTGAGATTATCACAAATGCAGGTGGAAATCAATTTGTTCCGTGAAGCTTGGGACAAGGTAGTAGCAGCTATGATTTTTAAGGAGTTAGAAATTCAGGAGAAAAACTTGACAGTTGCAGAAATGCAAGATGACTTGACTAGATTAGGAGCTGAGTTACAAGCAAAACAATCAGAAGTGGGGAGCTTAACAAATGAAGTTGGGCAGCTCATTTCTGAAAAAGACAAGATCTTTGGGGATGTTGTGAATTTGTCATCAGAAAGAGAAGCTTTGTTTGAAGCAATTGGGGGACTATCTGATAGGCTGGAGCAGGAACTGAATAGGTCAGATATTCTGGTTGAAAAGTTGAATGCTGAAAAGGGGAATATGCTTAAGAATGTGGTGAAATTATCATCAGAAAGAGAAAATTTAGTTGATAAAATGGAGGGACTGGCTAACAAGATTGACAAAATATCCAGAGAAGATGTGCAACTCATGGAGAGTTTGACAAGTATTGTTCAGAACTGTGATCCTGCAGAACCTAAAACTGGCTATGAATTTCTAGAAAAAGAGAACATAAGCATTTGGGTAACAAAAGCGGCCATTCCTGAAGACAGATCACCGTTGAGATCTCTCAACAATTAGCAGCCTACTATTATCATATGGCTTCTGTGCATATTTATTCTCAAACAATATGAGCACTTCTCTTGTGTTCTTGCAGTGAATTTGACTGTTTTTTGCAGTACAAATCGCTTTCCTAACAAAAAGAGTTGCACCATAACAAGTGCACGCTTGTTTTTTTTTTAATTTTTTTATTTATTTTGATTTTTGAAAATAGAAAATGTAAAAATCAAAATTTAAAAACTACATTGAAACAGAAAATTTAACTTATTCTCAATTTTACTATGTGAAAAAAATAACTTAATGAGAACAAATGAATGTCATGATTTGAAATTGCCTCTTGAAGAAATAATACATTGTATGCAATATGATGTTATACGCTACAAATTTGACCTTGCTTTTCTTTTCTTTTACTTTTGAGCTCTAATATCCACATAATTATGGATAAAAACCTCAACCAATATCAACAACAACAACAACAAATATAATTCTTCCATGAATTACTAAAATCATTTCCTTCTGTTTCTAATAGAAGAACTAGACTTTTGAGAGAAGTTATAAAGTCCCTCCTTCAAAGCCTCTAGTGTTAATCCATTCTCTACTAAGATGCTCGTGACGCCCATTTTTGAAACCTGTCCAGCATTACATTATGAGAGCAAGAAGTTATTTGTGAAATACATCAAGGGCTAGTGAAATTCTTTCCCTATCTGAAAAGGAAAGTCAAAGCAAGAAATTGTATTTTTAAGGGAGAAATAGAGTTCAGATCCAAAGAGAGAGAGAACCCATACTGCTTCTGTGTTTCTATCTTTGTCATCAAAGAACAGCATGGACTCATGTGGGATCAAAGACTTGAGGTGAATTTTCTGAAAATGTTCTGTCTTGTGAGACCAGCTAGAAAAAATTTCCTGCATCATAAAATTACTGAATCATTTGATAAAAGAACAGGTGGGGGGTGGGGGGGGGGGGTGGGGGCAAAATAAGCAAATGAAGTATGATCAAGTGTCACCATAATCTAAAAAGAAAAACATGAAGTACGTATGTTCTGACATAGAGCATTTATGTGACCATCATCAGATCCAAGTTACCTCTGCGAATTTGGAAATTCTATTTATTTTATTCTACAGTAGAAAAGCACCTCAACTCTAATGTTAACTAAAATGATTTTCTGAAATATGGTAAGGAGTGGCACACTTGAAAAGGTCAGCCAATCCACTTGAAAAGATCAGCTGGCAGTGGCAACACAACTTTGAGATGTAGTTTAGAAAAGGTGCATTGAAGGTGAGAACACTCAATACAAACTATTGGTCTTGTAGTAATCTTCATTTTTATTTTTCCATTTTATAACCAGTGAAGCTAGAAGCACAGGGTTCCCTCTGACTCTCCACAGAAGATCAAAATCCCTCACCTTAAGCAAAATACCAAAACATCACTCACTTCCAAACACTCCATTCAGCTTCTGGTATATAAAAGAAAATAAATGAAGCAGCAAAGCTCAACTTTCAATTGAAAAACCTCTAGAAGAATTCCTAAAGGTGTATCTTCTCATGAACTCACTGTTCCATGATGAAATGACATCGAGAACCAGAAAACAAAGACCATAAGCATTACATAGGAATAATAAGGACAAATGGAAAAACAAATAGAGATGAATACTTCGTATAAGAAGGAATATTGAAACTAATTTACCTCTGCAATGAACATGGGTCTTAGACCCAATTTATCAAGCAATGTTCTTGCTATCTCACTAGTCGGGGATCTTGAAGCAATGGCAATGTCAATCCCCTGATCCTTGAGAGCATTTAATATTCCGCTAGCATGAGGATACATATACGGTGTATCATCCTCATCGCAGAACTCACTGAGAAGATATTGCAAAAAAATTAGCAGCCACCAGTCACAGGCTTGAGCTAGCAGATTAACTACAGTATTATTCACAGTACAGATCATTTCATATGGTCATTATCAGTACCAAGAGATCAAAATCCTCAGCATATTAAAAGAAAATTTTAACAAACTTTAGCAGCAAACTCCTTATTTAACATAAAATAGAAGAACTATGACAAAAGCAGTTGGAAAAATGCTATAAGAGAAAACTAAAAGACTAAACATTGGAACTGTACCCACTTCCATCAATCAACATTAGCAGAGAATGCTGATGTTCTCACTTCATCCTAGCCCAGTCTCCAGAATCATTCCTAGTAGAGCAGAGGACATTAAAATTCTGTTGCAAAAAAAACCACAAAAGATTTTGATGACACTAAACTTTATCTCTAGATCAAGGAAAATCATGAAATATTAATACTGATGCCAATATTCAAACTCTAGTTCACATCATTTAAACAAAGGATTTAACGGATTTCTTTCTATCTTTCGAGATATTAATGTATAAAGTGTTTGATTTTGATTACTCCTTTCTGAGAAACTGTTAATAATACATCCAATATAACCATGTAGCTGAAACAAAAACAGTACTTTCTGGACTACACTCCAAAAAAAGGATATGCACATCCTTCAAACCTTCGTCCTAGTTTTTTCACTCATATTACTCAAACGCTACACACGTCATAAGTAGAAAAATAAGATCGTAGCCCCTTTTAGTCTCTTCCAAGTAAACATCAGGCAAGCAAAATATTCTTAATTTAGTCCATTCAGCCAATAAATTCACTCCTTGTCATAAAATTCATATTTGACATAAACCGTATTCTCGCCAAGTTAAGGTCTTCACATGAGCAAACTTTAGCAAGGTTGAAAAAAGCTCATTCCTTCCATACAATTTTCTATCTTGCATTGAAAAGAAATCAGGCCAACATCTGAGAAACATAATTGCCAGAATAATGAAGAACATTTTTCCCAAATCAGGATAAGTAATCACTTTTCATTTGCAAAAAGTCAAATCACTTTTAACTTGTGATGTGAAGAAAAGAAAAGAAACTAGAACTGAAAACTGGAAGAGGACAAAGATAAAGGAATATGATTACAGCATTACTAATATCATTTCGAAATCAACATGCACCAAAACATCACAAGAAAGCATAGAATTATGCTACAATGTGAAAGGCTATAAAATACCAGTAAAAAGGCCAAAGGGTGTAATCAAGGTCGAAAACTACAAGGCGAGGCAGATTCTGATGGAGTCCGATGATTTGCTCGGCCTCTACCTTCACTTTCTCGTCATCTGCCAATGCCATGCCCTCTGCCTTTTCTTCCTCTTTCTCTCTTGACGCAAAATTTTCACTTTCAGCTATTCTGGGAGTTTTAAGCGGCAGAGAAGAGGAGAAGAAAGTTTAGATCAGTAGAGGAGAGAAGAGAAAAAATAGAAATTGTATCTGAAATTGTTTTAGAGATTTAGAAAAGAAAAAGAAGATAAATGTATTATTTTGTTTGAGACTTTTGAAGCAAATGAGAGGATGAATTATTTTTATAATAATATACTTATAAAAGAAAAAAGAGATTTATTTAGGTGTATGATAAAAAGGTAAATAAAAATTCAATGAGAGGTATACTATGAAGTTTCGAGAAAAAAAAAACAAAAAAGAAGCCATTTTTGGGTTGAGAAAGATCACTCTTATGACTGATTCCTCTTCCTCCCAAATCTTTCTCTTCTTTTCCTTCTTATGAAACTTCCAAAGGAACTAATCTCTTCACTTTCTTTCCAATCCCATTCTCATCTCTCCCAAACTAACCATTAAACTTTTTGATTTTTTAAATAATTTGAGACAAAGTAATACTCTAGTCTAGTTTTTTAAATTTCACTATTAATTTTTGAAAAGAAAATTAATATTTAATAATTATTTTTATTATATTTTATGTACAATAACCATTAAGATTTATGCTTATTCAAGGATAATTCCAGCAATAAAAAATTACTATTTTAATCTTAATTTTAAATAGGTTACCTAAGAATGAAAAATACAGAGAAAGATTATAAGAAAAAAAATATATTATATATTTTACAAAATATATTTTACGACTCAACCTGTCATCTTTTAAAAGATTTGATTTTTAACTTTTTTATTCTTAAATGATTATTTATTGAATATTTTGATCCGATTTTTCAATAAAAATCACCAAATTTTGAAATCAATATGATCTGATCAAAATAAAATTACATTATGATCATTATACTTTATCGTAATCATGATGCTTTACATATGTTACTAAATTGTGTAAAAAAATTCAATGATTTTTTTTTTTTGAAAAATTTAAATAAAATGATCAAAATATTCAATTGAAATTATTTAGGGATAAAAAAGATTAAAAAAAAAAAAGAACCAAAACATTAAAAAAGTGAAAGATTGGGTTTTCAAATATATAATAACACATAAAATAAAAAAAATAAAAAAAAGAACGGAGAAAGAAAGAAAAAAAAAAAAAAATCTTTTATAACCACACAACTGTGTTCCCGAGGCCACCCATTGTAAATTAATACAGTGTTCGCCTTAATTCGTCGTCGTTGTTACTTCTTCAACGTTTTCCATTGCTCCCCCCAAAAGCCATCTTGTTCCAATTAATCCCTCTGTCGTGGTCTCCAAGGCTCCATATCTGGCGTCCACATCACGTATAGAGATTCTATCTTGTTACTGTTTTTTGTTTCCATTTTCAAGAATTGTCTAATTCTTGACTGTATGATTTTGTTAATTTTTTTGGTTAATTAGTTGTTTTTCTGAAGTAATTGTATGATTGTTGTATTAGTTTCTGTAAAGTAAAGGGTATTTTGTTGGGTAATTATTTCTGTTGGGATTAGTGCTTTATATGAGAAATGATTCAGGAAAAGAAATTGACATGGTATGTGGTAAATTTTTGCTGAAGATGGTTTGCATTTTTTTTTTTTGTGTGTGTAGAAATTCAAGATTTTATTTTTTATTTTTTTTTGAGATGAAATTGATTAAACTCGGATTTGTGCCTGCTGTGCTTTGCAGTTTAATTTATTTATTTTTATGTTGTAGGCAGGTTTTGTGGAGAAAAGCTTGTGCAGATATATTTCATGTATATTTTCTTAACTGAGTGAATGATCTAGGAGTAACTTTACCATGTTACGTGGCTGGTAACAATTTTTGAGATTCTTTGCTTTGTCTGCTAATGGCTGCTGTTGGTTCTTTGCAACTTTCCCGTGAACTGGGAGCTTGCAAGAGCCACAGATGCAACAGGCAATTTCAGGTATGCCATATGGTCATATTCAGTTCAACTTAATTTGTACATCTCTATATTGTATGCCAAGAATTTTCATATCTTCTTCTCTTCTTTATTGCCAGAATGTGACAGGCACATATAGATCAATATTTTTGGGCATCAAAGTTAAGCCTTCTGTTTCAGTAAGTTTTTAAAATTTGAGGCATTTTCTTATGGTTTATCTTGCTTTTCAAAATCATTTATTCACAACTTCCACATCTTGACATTTTCTTTTCCTCTCTCTCCTCTCAGCAATGGAATTCTTGGAATCCCCATCTATCAAGTAGATTACATTGGCAAATTCACTCCATCCCTCATAAATATAACAAGTTTAAGTGTCATTCTTCTCTTGGTCCAGACTGCATATTTGGCATTTCCTCCATTAAAGCAACTGCTTTAACTCTGGCAAGGTAATTTTTCCTCTGTAAGGCTTGGTTTGTGCATGTAGTACTACTGTAAATGCAACTTTTGTTATCTCATTCCTATTGCAAGCTGTCTTTCTAAAGTATCTGCGTTTTTTGGCTTATCACCAATTCGATAATAAAGAACAAGAAACTTTACTTGACTACTCTTCATAACTCTATTTCAAAATGTGTGGAATACCTTGTGCCTAAAAGCCCTACCAAAACTACTTCTTTGATCGTAATTCGTAACCAGAGAAATTAAAAGTTAGATACCTAAGAAATATTTTCTACATCCTTGAATTTATGTTTCATGCTTTTGGGACAACTATTTTCTTACCTTCAAGG
>JAOXNR010000028.1:18328728-18344811 GCA_028571225.1 Parsonsia alboflavescens
AGTGGGCTGCTTAAGAGAATTTGGGGAGGCTTCCGGGCTTATGGCCAATCCGCTGAAATCCCAAGTGTTTGCAGCTCGCATTCCCTCCAGCGAGCTTCAAGAAATCCTAGACATTTGGCATATGCGGATGATTTGTTGGTGTTTGCTCATGGGGATGTGACATCAGTCAAGATTGTAGTGGGCTGCTTAAGAGAATTTGGGGAGGCTTCCGGGCTTATGGCCAATCCGCTGAAATCCCAAGTGTTTGCAGCTCACATTCCCTCCAGCGAGCTTCAAGAAATCCTAGACTATACGGGTTTTGCCATTGGCACCATGCCATGCAAATATTTGGGGATCCCATTGGCCCCGGCACGACTCAAGGTGGCACATTACTCGGGCTTCTTGGATAAGATTGCTAGCCACATCATTACTTGGAAGAACATAAGCTTATCATATGCTGGGAGGATGGAGCAAGTGAAGAGCGTCCTCCAAGGCATGGCTTGCTTTTGGCTTAGTATCTTGCCACTGTGGAGTACGATTGTAGATAGAGTGACGACACTTTGTCGGAACTTCCTTTGGGGAAAGGGCAGGGCCCTTGTGGTTTGGAAGGACCTCTGCCACCAAAAGCAAGAAGGGGGATTGGGGTTCAGAGACCTCAGAACTTGGAACCTAGCACTCCTTGCAAAAACATTATGGAATGCACATGCAAAGAAGGACACATTATGGGTGCGGTGGCTCCACCACTATTATATTGGCTCCTCGGACCTTTGGAGAGTTGCAAGAAGGAAGGATGATTCGGCCTTGTGGAAAAGACTCTTGGATATTAGGGACATACTACTTCTACGAGAGGGTTCCCCGGAGGCTGTGGGTTCAAGGATGGGCTGCTGGACTATTGATGGTCGATTCAGCTTCAGGGAAGCTTATGGGGGGATGAGACAGTGGAAACCTCAGGCAATATGGGGGGAGGATATCTGGAAGTTCTGGGTTCTGCCCAAACTATCCTTCAGGATGTGGCTGGCCATTCAAGGTAGGTTGACAACTAAGGACAAACTCTCCTTCCTTGAGTTGGATACCACCTGTTGCCTGTGCTGTAATAGGCCAGAATCCCACCGGCACCTATTCTTTGAATGCCACGTATCAAGGAGTATATGGCTGAAACTTAGGGGATGGATGGGCATCAGGAGACAAATGACGACATTGAGCTCGACAATCAAATGGCTGAGGAAGGAGGCAAGGGGGACATCATGGCGACAGAAGCTCAAGCGTCTTGGACTCCTAATCACGGTATATTATATCTGAAAAATTAGGAACAGAGCTATTTTTGAAGGCCGAACGGCGGAAGTTGATGATGTATGCTATAGGATTAAGACACATGTATATAGGGTCATATATGCCTTGTATCCTAATGTCTTATCCTTTTCGGATATAGGCACATAGTCATCTATTGTTCCTTTATATATGCCCCTCGGGTATGCCCGAGTAATTGTATTCCTTTGATTTATAATACATTTACATTTAGATCAAAAAAAAAAAAAAAAAAGGAAAATGAAATTTGCAAAATTCTTTTTAAATTCTCACTGCTTCCCCCTTCCTGTTTCTCTCTCCTTCTCCAACATTTTCCCGTTGCTCAACAGGCAGCTATGGTCACCAATATTACTAATAAATTTTAAAATGCATTTTTTTTCCTTCTTCTTTTTTAATCCTTTCCTCCATCCTCTTTCTTTTTTCCACTGTTTTCCATTACTCGATGCCACCATTGGGTTGTTTCCACCTCTATTTTTTTATCTCTCTAGACCCCTCTCGCTCAACATTTTTTTTTCTTTTAATAAAAGATCAAGTGAAGAATCAAAAAAAAAAAAAAAAAAAATCTTAGAATTTAGGGTTGAATTGCTTTGTGGTATCGATAAATACTGTTAAGAAGGAAGGATAATTTTGTATTTTAAGATGTGATAATAAGGGCAGTAATGTCTTTAGACACATTGAAAATTTTTATGATAAAAATTCATCCAAAATACACTTTCAAATTTTTAGTACTTTTCATTCAAAAGTTGAAAAATTATCTATTTTTCATTATTTAAAAATTGAATCATTGATGGAAAATAGTGATCAGGGATCCGGCTACTTCAGTTTCCTAATCCGAGATGAATACGGGTAACTTTAGTTTCCTAATCTGATTATGAGTTCGTAGTTTAATTCTCTATGTCTATATAAAATAAAAGGGTTGAAATTCTCGTCATAATGTACTGATATTAGTTTGTAGATCGAGAGTAGATGGAGGGTGAAGTAAAGGACATGGGGATCGAGTCATTGAAATTTATTCAGGAAGTGAAAGGGGTCTTCTCTGAAAGCTGTCAATCCGAAAGATTTCTTCAGTTATCTTCTGCACTTAAAGCTTTCATGACTCGTAAAATCAATAGTTCCGAGGCCTTATCCGCGGCAAAGATTGTGTTTGAAGGCCACCAAGATTTATTTGAAAAATTCATAACTTTCTTGCCTCCTGATCTCAAGAAGATTCAAGTTCAAGAATTTCGAACCCTTGCCTTTGTCAACAAGGTTAGAAGTCGATTCCAGAAGCGCAATGGTGGTCTTGGAGTTTACAGGTCTTTCTTGGACCAAATGTTCAAGTACAAGAAGAAAAAGAAGCCGATCGCTGAGGTTTATGAAGCGATGTTTGATCTCTTCCACGGGCATGCTGATCTAGTCCTCGAATTTGAGGGATTCTTGGATGATAACAGCGAAAGCGTATTGAAAGAAATAAAAAAAAAGCAGGATTTCGCCATGGAAGATCGAATGTATGAAATTGATGTCTTATTATCTAACATGGATACAACAATCGAACACCTGGAGGGCATACTGCAGGGCCGAGAAGAATGCGTTAATAGGGACTTCAATCAAGTGGAATTGAGGTGTATTGAGAGGCTCTACTCCGAGCATGCCCCGGGGGTGATGGAAAAGTTGAAGGATAACCCCCCGCCGCCGGCTGTTATGCCAAAAGTTTTAGATAGACTGAAGCAGAAGAGAGAAGAATTGAGAAGCGTTCGAAAATTTTCCCACCGGTTCTGGGCCGAATTGCATCGATTAAGGAAGCAGAAGAAAAACATTGTACGTAGAACTGAATCGGTTTCAGTTGATTCCTAAGAATTTACGTATTTTGTTGTACGGATTAATATGTAGAATTTTTTTTAATGGTTTAGAATAAATATATTTTTTTCGTAACATCATTTTAGTTTTGATTCTGTAATTGGAATATACATGGAATTAATTGCACTGTAAGAGAGAAACATTATCAGAATGAATCGGCGGGCATGAGCGGTTACGCCGACTCCGATCATTCTACCACTACCGCCGAAAACGCTGCTAACGTCGCCGCCACTAATACCAACGGGGTGATTTCTAAATCTATAATGGAATCTGGTCTTAGACCTTTAAATTACCAAATGGGTCTACATGATTTAACTCAGAAATACTAAAATAGACTAGTGGTCCAAATGGAGGCCGGAATTCTGTTTTTGATGATAGTGGTTGGGCATAATGCAATGAGGAACTATTTAAGGCTTTGATCTAGGTTGTGAAATTGTTCTTATTATTTATGTATTTTTTTGTTTCATCACCTCTTTAGTTTCCTCCTCCCCCCACCCCAACCCACAGAAAGACTGGGGAGGAGTCGAGGAATCAGGGATATTCTTAATATTGTTTCCCTTCATGCACAATGAGAAGACGGCTGATAGCATATGTTGGGACAGAGATAGTGCAGTCATGCTTCTGAGTAATCTTTCTGCTGTGACTTCTGGACTGAAGGACATGAATGAGCAGATATGAAAGTTTTTTCCACGAATGAGCAGAAATCACATGCCTCAGCCATGTTTAGAGAACCACCAAAATTGGTGGCCTGTGTGGTTAGTTTATCAGCCTCTGGTTGAGAGGCCTGGTGCAAAGTTATTGTTTTGTAGTCAGAAATGGAGGATTGAGGTTATCAAAATTCAGGGCTACAACACGTCCTTGTGTTCATAGCTATCAGGCTGCTCATTGTGATTGCTCCTGAACTGCAGCTCAGTTTCACCTGTAGGAGATCTTGTACCTGCAGATATTTCCCGGATGATGTTTGCCCTGTGGGATTCTAGTTCCCTTGAACTAAGTTCAACAGTGGTGACATGACATCCAAGCAGGGTATTATCCCTAGTTGCCCTATTACCTTATTTTGAGGGGAAAAATGTATCCAGTAGAACAAGATCTCAAAAGTATATCCTTCGTTTCAAGAGATAAGAGTATATCTGCTAAATATATCCTTCGTTTCAAGAGATAATGCTATAGAAAAGGGGGAAAAAATGGCCGGGTGTTGTTCCTCTAGTAAAAGGTTTCCTATATTCATGCAGATTCCTTAGCTTCCTTGGCTTCCTCGGCTGCCTCCTCCTCTTGTAATTTCTTCAAAGAAGGAGGTGGTCTAGGAACAATACTTTTCTTCCATTTTCGGTCTAGCTTTCTTGACAATCTCTTCTTGATTCCCTCCTCAAGCTCTCTTTCCCTTCTAACAGTTAGCATTCGAGCAATCTGTTGTTACATTAAACCGTCTGATTTAGAAAACAAAAGACCCAAAATGTCATATAAGAATTGATGATGAGGCCAAATAAATAGATTAAGGCCTGACAAATCTCCTAATATGCAAGAAATTCAGCATCAGTTGCAAGATATTAGTTTCAAATGAGTTAAATATAGATAAAAGCAACTGCAAGATGAACTTTATATAGGTAAACTTCTTTACAAGAAATTTAGCAATTTGATCTTTGTCATTTACTAGTGAAGAATAGAAGAATATACAAAGAGGTTATCACAAACACACCCAGATGAAAGTGGAATTTTCTAGGTAGAATCTCTACTACCAGCAACAGCTAGGCCAAGAAATCTGGAACAACTAAGACCTCTTCCTCTAGTAAGTCTCAAGATACCAAATACTTGAGATGGAGGAATCAATCCAACAGAAGTTATAGGGATTGTTCAGAAGAAAGAGAAGTAATCAAATCATATCAGCAATATAAGTCTTTGACAGTCGTTTCAGAAACACAACACTCAAACGTGAAAGCTTAAGAATGCTGATTTTGAGGCTACAAAAGTCTTATATGTATAGTGAATTATAAAACAAATTTGCTGATAGTTGCTTGTTAAATTAAAAACAGAAGGCAAAAATACTATGACTGTTGTGCATTTCAATGCTTCAGATGAAGAAGGAAAAAAGCAGTTTGCTTCACTCGTTCTGTTTTGCACTGTTTATGATGGAAGGTTATTTTTCAATCAAAACATCCTGTTAATCTTTCTTACAGTTCCTCGGTATTAAGACCTTTAAGGCAAGCAAACTACAGGTTTGCAATGCCAACAAAATGAGGCTGCTCCATTTATTATCCCAATTAACAAATTTTAGCTAACTTCTCCTGTTGATTAACAAAACTCCTAAAGAAAGGATAAAGTAAACATTTTTCTTCCCTGATATGGCATCTACATGAGATAGAATTATCAAAAGAGATGAATAACAGTTTGCACGCAGCATGTTTCAAAAGCAGTAATCTTAAAGCACATGGTTTCATTGGAATGGTTCATAAGACAATTTTAACTCAGAATATCCAGATGGTGCTTCTTCCAGTTCTTTTCTACAAGATTTTCTTGAAGTGGAAATTTGGAGTAGAAATTCGTTTATCCAAAATCTAATAGCCTCTTAGCCCTTTTATGTTATCCTTTTCACTAATCACCTAGTTTGCAAGTCTACAAGAGGGAAAAGAGAAGAGGAGAAAAATATATAGTATTTTGAGAGCTTACAAGAGGAATGAAATGACTTTCTTTGCAACAAAGAAAACAAAGTGTAAGATTGATTCAAGAAATCCTACAAACACAGAGAAGTTTGAAACAACCCAAAAGCATTATATATCACCTTGAAACAACATATGTGCATATATGCAAAATTGGGACACAAAAACAGCAGACATTTTCTAGAACATTCAAAATTATAACACGAGAAAAATATGTACCCTTTTCCGCATACGACGAAACTCACTGGACTTGAACTCATTCCTAGCCGATCTTTGAAGCCGTAGCATAAACAACTCTCCTTTTAAGTCCACTATCTCATCATTCAGCTCCTCCGTAGTTTTGGCTCTGATTTCTTTCAATTCTTCTTCTCTCTTGGCCATCATCACCACTCTCGAAGAGCAAGTAGAGGTTGGAACACTCAGAGGACACATTTGGGCAATACGTATTCCATGGAAAGATGATTTTGTCAGATTCAAGTTCCCACGAAAGGTGAGGCTCGCCGTAGCAGCCATTGATGCGCTCATCATCTTTCTTTCTGCTTCCGATTTATGCTCAGTTCTCTCTTTCCTCAGGAGGAGGAAGATAACGGAGATAAGGTTCGAAGAGGAACCATTTTCTTTTTTGAATTATGAAAGTATTGATAGGGCCTGTTTGCTTGGGTTTAGCCCGGCCCATATACAGAGCCTCCAGTCTAGGTCCGATCAGAATCCTCCAAGTTGACCAAACTTTTTCGATCGGCATTCTTCAAACAGACCAATCCAGTTATAATGTGGATCACCATCACAGCCATGATGATGATGTTATGGCCCAGATGTATGCCCAGGAGAAGCAGCTGCACCGGCAATGGGATTAACAGTGAGATCGGCAATGGGTCGGACAGCTCCAGATTGTAACTTCTTGCAAGCAATAATGGGCATTTCTAGCCCCTGGGCGACATGGTTGGCTTGTATTGAACTAGTGCATTAAATCTTGATGGGATAAATGTCTAATTCTATCGGACAATCGAGCCGTAGGTGCAATTGAAAGAAAAGTTGCCTGGATTAGCACCCTGATTAATTGTGAGTATTTTGCCCCTTGAATTGTATTTACTCCTTTGTCCCGGTAAAAGATTAAAAAAAAAGGGGTGAAAATTTGCCCAACCCTGTTGTTTCCATTTTACCCTTGAATTATTGAGAAGACAAGCAAAAGTTGGTGAATGATTCCAGGTTTTCAGTTTTCACTGTTCATATTTGCGTTCCTTATTGTCTAGGGCCACATCTTGGTGGGAGTCCACCATGTTTTTCTTATACCAATTGTGTTCCCTAAACCCAAAAAGAAATTTCCCTATAAAATCTGCGAACAGTTGACCTGACATTAACAGCAGAGTCAACCACTGCATGTGGAAGCAATTCACTCTGATGAGCTAGCTATAAGGAACAAATATTGAATAAGATACATGAATGATATATATTACATCTGATTCTTGTCTGGTGCTATTCAAGAATTTTATGTAAGACTCTCACAAGAAGAAGAAAAACAACCCCACATTCTATAAAATCATCTAAAACCCTAATAAGATCCCACACACCTGTGAACAAACAACAGATAAGGGGTTGTATTTTATTCAAGATATTACAAGGCCACTGAATAATATTATGAGGGGAGAAGGGACAGGAAGGAGAGAAGGCAAGATCTATAATACGGGGGCTTTTGCATAAATCATGTTCATTACATTCACGCTTGGCACATGCAATCAGGAGCAGGATATGTATAAATGGACTTCTCTCCCATGCGCAGTCTGATCTGCCCTTGCCTGCCTTTGTGCCCTTCAATCACTGCCTCTTGGAACTCAGGCCAACTAAGGCTTTTGTTAAGGAAAAGAGGGCCTAACAATTGCATATTAGGCCTTATGATCTTCATATTATTATATGTCCGATGCCCGACCTGTTCAATTTCAGCAAGAAATTAAAGGCATTTCTCTAATTGCATACTGAAATGAGGGAACATAACGACAGAACTCTAAGGTGTAGCGTAGAGATCTGATTCTAATATGTATATAATTTAGGAAACAGAACATCACAAGTTAAAGGTACAAAAAGTAGAATTCTTGTCCATAGGATGTTTTGCAGAATTACCTATTGTGTGCATCTGCAAAATTGACATGTTTAGAAGCCAAATGCAAAGTCACTTTGGTTCCTTGTCATCCAATTTCAATAAGAATAATGTTTTTTTAGTAGTTTAGGTATCACTAACTGGCAAATCCCACATCCCATTTCAAAACAATAAACCAATTGGAGTCTCTGGCATTGTAGTGATTATTAATCTTATGTTTATTGAGCATCCTTCTTTGTAGAGAGTGTCTTATCATGTGTTCTGCTTCATGTTAATAAAGGGTAAGTTAATGACTATAAGATAGGGAATCATAAAGTTTACCATAGCATTGTGCATATTTCCTGGAGAAGCAGAAACAAAGATATCACTATGCATGCTGACATAATAATCAACTGCAGCCAGTAAGGAAGCTTTTCCTTTAATCTGGGCTCTTTCCTCTGAAGAAGCAAGGCTCTTCTTGTCTTCCATTAGTGGAAACAAACTTTGAAGGGTTGCAATCCTGGCTTCCCCTCCATATACCTGGAGTGAATCAAAAAACAAGACAGCACTTCAGGTAATAAGGAACAAAAAGTTCATAACACTACGCAATAGGTCTCAAGCAGTTCAGGACAGTGATTCGCTGCTATAAAATTAAATCACTAAGAAGACAACCTTGTGTGATGCCAGATATAAGCTAGTACTGTTGTCAAATCCCAAAGCTGCAAGAAGCAATCCAACTTCTTCTGGTGTCAGTGGGCACCGTCCCTGACTCCTCAATTCCTCATCTGTGAATTGAGAGTTTAAGACCCTGCCCCCCCATATCACTTGCCGATACTTGGCTAGAGAAAGTTTTTCAGCCTTCCCACCACCAAAATCACAAGCTGAATGAGCAGCCATGTCCTGTTAGAACAAGCAGGTAGAGAAAGAAATAAATAAAAGAAATGTTCAAATAAGGAGATATTGAAGAAGAAACGGTCTTGGACTCCAAAAAACTTAATTGAATAATTAATGTAATTTTCACTACTGTAAACTTTTAGCAAATATGTTTCAAAGGATATTCACAGCAAGTACAGAAAATTTTTTAGGCACTGCTCAATTTCTAAATATGAAGCAGTGATGGCTTGTGTTTGAACTAAAAGACGGGTAATAACTAATCACTTCGAAGGAAAAAATGGCACCTAAAAGTTATCAACAGGAGAGCAATGTCAATGCCATCAGATAATACAAAAACAAAGCAGGAGTGATAACGGTGGGAGAACGTTAGAAATACCTTATCAAACCGCAGATGCAGCACTACAAACTTCCCTGCTCCCTGTTTGCCTCTAGCATCAGTGACTTGTCTAATGTAGTTAGCACCAGCTTCTACATTTGTGCTGGGGGGATTTCTTAGGCGAGCAACAAGGGCATCACCAAGAGCTCGAACATGAGGAACAAAACCTAATGCCTGAAAGTTCACTTTGCATCGTAGGCGTTGAATCTCCATAGGCATATTGTTAAAAGCCAATCGATGAGAAAATGGAGCAATTGCAGCAAGCCCGTAACTGAAAATTTTAGAGAATTATATGTTCATAGTCCAACTTCAAAGAGGAAGTAAAGAATTACAGAAATGGTAATCAAACTTCATTTTGGTACTTATAACAATAACATCAAAAATAGCAATAAAGTAACAAGATTAAGACACAGAAATTAGAAAGTGGCCAAGAATTCCCAACGACAAACGACACATGAGCCCAACACTAATGGGAACCAACAATGAATACTACTACAGAGAAATAATGCTTCAGTGAAGTCTTTATACAATCAATGCCCCAACGTGTGGAATTAGATCAAAACGTTGTTAAGTAAAATGGGCTCCAGGATGAATTTATTTGGTCTGGATACAAGTCACAAAGACTACAGTACAAATAACAATCATCCATCAGTGTTAGCTAATCCAGAAATTTTACATGTCAGTATCCATATGGTGATAATATCAGAATAATTTATATTATCTTTAGGAAAATATCAAATGCCCAAACCAACCTCTGCAGCACAGGCAAGACATTTTCCAGATACCAGTTAGCTGAAGCGTGTACAGGTGCCGTTTTGATTCTGTTCGGACGAATTGCTGTAGCGTAATACTCCCTTGTGCTCCATGCAAATTCATCAGGCAATTCTTTGACTATATGTATGTCATCTTTCAACACATTGATGAAGTGATCCACATCGAAGATATCCATAAATGAACTGTAGAAAGAGAGGCAATTTCAACTTAGTAGAGCTGAAGAGGCTAAATTGAGAAGAGAAGTACCAGATGTAAGCTCTCTTGAGAAATAAGATTCATCAAAAGGACCTTGAATCTTGCCAAACTGGGTTCACTTCCAGGTGAGGGATCACAAGAGTTGCATTTAAGATTTTTGCAACAGCAACTGCATCACAGACCTGTGCATCATATACTCAGTAACCACAAAGAAATGAAATAAATTATCACAAAACCTCTGCAGATTGGCAACTTGAAAATAGTAAAGCCTACCCCCATTCTCTGCTGATTGAGACCACCATCAAGAAATACTTGAATATAACCTTCTGAATTTTCCGGCAATTCTGCTTGAAACAATGGACAAACAAGACAAACAAGAAGCACATTAAAGAAAATAAAATTGCATTATGCAAAATCATACCCGTGGCAAGAAAGTGCTACGGGTTGAAATATGATGAAAATCTGGGGAAATCTTTCTTCAGTTACTCACTTGATGCTGAACCAGAATCAGTAAAGGGTTTCCATCCTTGGTTGGCCAGTGGCATCCACAATTCGGACTTCTCTTCAAGAGACTAAACAAGAAAGAAAAAGGATCTTCTGAACTGAAACTTCAATATCAAAATGTGACATTTGCATTAAAATTGATAGAGACTTGTAGGCTAATAAAAGCTTACAGTTTCACGTTGCAGGGCACTCTTCAGTAGACGTGAGTGCCTAGGTTTGATAGGATTCCAACCCTGCAAAAGCAAATCAAACAAAAATGAGTAACTGTGGTTCAAGCCATCCCAAACATCAAAGTACACATATTTGAGCAATATAAGACACTAAATTAACCCCAGACACACATTTGCACTAACACATTTACTCTATCCAGGGATTGTATCAACCATTCTACCTCAGTAGGGGGAAAGTGCAAGATCGAGGTAAAGGAACTATAGTTTCTCCCGAAAAGAAGGATTCATTTAGTAGATATTCTATTAGTTCCACTTTTGAAATTTTGTTCAACAGGATACATTTTTCCCTCAAAATAAGGTAATAGGGCAATGTCACCACTGTTGAACTTAGTGCGAGGGAACTAGAACCCCGCAGGACATACATCTACTGGGAAATCGCTGGAGTTACAAGATCTCCTACAGGTGAAACTGAGCTGCAGTTCAGGAGCAATCACAATGAACAGCCTGATAGCTGTGAACACAAGGATGTGTTGTGGCTCTGATTTTGATAACCTCATTCCTCCATTTCTAACTGCAAAAACAATAACCTTGCCCCAGACTACTCAACCAGCGGATAAACTAGCCACATAGGCCACCACTTTTAGTGGTTAGCTAAACATGGCTGAGGCATGTGATTTCTGCTCATTCATGGAGAAAACTTTAACATCTACTCATTCAAGTCCAGAAGTCCAGAAGTCTCAGCAGAAAGATTCTTCAGAATCATGACTGCAGAAACTATCTGTACCAACATATGCTATCAGCCATCCTCATTGTGCACGAAGGGAAACAATATTAAGAATATCCCTAATTCCTTGATTCCCCCTATTCTTGGGGGGAAACTAAAGAGAAGATGAAACAAAGAAATACATAAATAATAAGAACAAATTCACAACCTCAAAGCCGCAGAACTAGAATGGAGTATGGACTTACAATAGGACAAGACTAAACATTCTACCTAATCAGTCTATTGAGTCAAACACTATTACTCGGTCCTGAAATTCCATATCTCCGCCCAGTCAGAAAGAAGATGACAACTTCAATGATCCGAGTCAACGGATCCAACTCACCAAACCCATAAACAAGTCAATGAAATACATCAAGGTCCTTCTGCAAATACCCTTTTCAACTACTTTAGGGTTATCTACAGACCTGTATCTCCAAATACTGTCAAATTCACACATGGTATTTCCTGCTCTTTGACAATTATAGAAATGAATTACCTAAAACTCTATTCTAGAAGCCACGTTTTTGATGGAATCTAAATTGTCAAATTCTCCCATGTTCAGTGGCAAAACTACCTAAGAATTTATGTAGCAGAATAGTCTTCAGAGTTACCTACGGGCTATTTGTCTCATTTTCATTTTCACAATTTGAAATTCGTAATTTCTACAAAACCTCTATCTTTAACAATAGAAAACCAAATAGACGAACTTTCAGATTCAAATCCTCAAGTTCTTTAAAAGATACAGATATTTTCCTAAAACTGCCACCCCAAATTACTGTAACGGCCTCAAAAATTTTCTCTTTCCCCCCTTCCAAAAGACATTTTCCCGAACTAACAGAACCCATCATTTGGAAAGCAAAAGGCAAAAACACCACCCAAAAAAAGAAGAAAAAAAAAAATCCCAATAAACAGATGCTCATCGAGAGCAGAAAGAATTACAAACTCACCGACGACGAGGATGGTGAAGCATGGCCGAAGGAAGAAAAAAGACAAGGAAAGAAAATAGGCAGAAACAGCACCATAAGTCCAGCCATAGTGCCTCCTGCGTGACTATGACGCTGGGAATTATTATATCCCATTTAGCAAAGGAGACGGTGGCAGCAAAGGGGAGCTTTTACGCTAGCTGGCTCCGCCTGTGATCTTGATTTCTTGATTAATACTGATACTAGTGAACACTTTGAGGTCTGGGGGAGAGACAAAGTTAAGAGGGGCCAGTCACATTATCAGCCTCAGTAAAAGCATCTCACATGGGCACCTATCTCATGTAAATAAACGCACATGTATTTATATACTACAGTGCAAGTATATATACATAATATATATTATAGTAGCATACACACACACAAAAGCAAAGAAGAGGTGGGCTGAAAATAATTCTTTTTTAGGTGCTGTTTTGCAGGTAAAGTGTGAGAAAGAAAGTAAATGCAGATGTGTCCTTTTCTTATGAACTCCAAACAACCCCAGCAACCAACGGATCTATTAATTATGTCTTTGGAAGTGATATAGAAAAACCCGAAGGCGAAAAAAAAAGGTGATCAAGATAGAAAAGAAAAGCGAAGACCACAAAATATGAAGATTTATACGTGGCAAAAACTGAATTGACTCGTTGCAATCCTGCCACCATTTTCTTTGTTTTTGCCTCTTTTTTTTTTTTCTTCACAAGAATATCTTTCCTTTTCAGCCCTCATTAGCATCATACGGGTAAGTGCTAACAAAAGCTAAGGTTAAGAGTGGCATGATAGCAGCATCCAAAGACCGGCAGTGGTGGTACACTCGTACTAGTAAATTTTGATGGTTGGTTTTTTGGGCACCGACACTCAGCTGTGGGTCAATTTTCTTGCGACTTCATATGGGCTCTGGTCTGAATCTGCGTGCCGAGATATTTCCCTGTGGAAAGTGTTTAACAATAAATAAATCCAACTTTAAATGTGGGGAATCGGCAATGTAAAATCTCGTTTAGATCTCATCCATCCCAGGTGATTGTGGTTGTAAAAATCTCGTTTCGGGTCCTTTTTCTTCCTATGCAGTTGGGGCTGGGGTCCCACTCATTTGGGAAAGAATCTCCTATGATTAAAGTTGAGATTATTTCGTCTGTTATTTACCGTTACGTTATTTTGATTGTTAAATAAATAAAACTTCTTTCTTACAAAAAGTCATCATCGTAAATTTTGGTGGTTTTCACCAGAAATATAGAAATTATGAAGGAGCATAACTTTTTATTAAAAAAATAATAGAAGTTATTCACTTCTGTTAGTGAAGATCCCTTTTTTTTTTTTTTTTTTCTTCGTGCACTTAATTAGTAAGATCTCTTAAAGATGATTTTTTTTATCATTTCCCCAAATATATATATATATATTATTACTTTCCTTTAAAAAAAAGTTTTAAGCATTTGGAATTAAGTTTTCTAGTGATTGGCACCAAATATGAGTCAATTATCTAAATCATCAGATCTATGCACTACCCAAATAGGGACAAGTAGGAAATACTAATTGTCCATTTGAAAACAACTCAATGGATAAGAGCATTGAGTACAAGGGTCAAAGGTTCGAAACCCTATAATCCACTTTTTACGTTGAGTGTGTTGGTCAAGTTTATGTAGGTTAATTTGATTCATTATGATCATTTGTCGTTCAAATTTACAAATAGTGATTTATCCAAATTATATTATTTTACATATAATTGCAATAAAACACGTCACCTTCATTAAAATTGAATTTTTTTAATTTTTATTTTGATTTGCATGAAGTAATTTTTTTTATCTCAAAACATACTATTTAAGTACAAAAAAAAAAAAAAAAACCAAATGGTCCATCATAGTCAAAATTTAGAACTACCTTAACAAATTATGAATAATAGTGGACAAATATTATTAATAATTAAATTTCACAAAACAGTATTCCATCCTACAAAATTAAATTTAAATGAATTTGTAAAATTTCATGCATCCGAGTTACAACATCGAGTAAAAGCTATAAGATTGCATTTTAAAATTGACTCTATATTGACCATACACTTATATTTTATAGTAATTTCTTAATGTGTGTGTGGTCATTCCAATACTGGTAAAATGACACGGCCAAAAAAGATTTTTGTTTTAAATTCAGTCAATCTATCTAGAAAGATTTCCATTTATTGGATTATTGTTAAGCGCGTTTTTCTTCATTTTCGTTGTCTCTTTCCTTTTGTTGTTTCAGTCGTCGTATATTTTTCCCTATTTGTCCTCTTTTCGTGAATTATCACCACTTTATATCATATGCCGTGCAGTCAATCAATACATTTTTTTCCTCTGAAAAAAAGTTTCATTTTTCCTGAAAAGGTGATTCTTTCAGATAAAGCACGAGTTACAGTCTACAACCAATTATTACTTTTCTTTTTATTATTATTATTTTAATCTTATTATTAATGTGTAATGTTTCCTTGTCTATGATTGAATTATTCCATTCCATCTTCTACCTCACTCAATAAAATATAATAATATATATTATCCGATAAAAATCAAGTCCATCTGAGATTTAATATATTTTTTTAAGATTTTATTAATTAAATATATATGCAAAATCCTACTTATATATTTATTACTAGTATAGAAACTTACGGGTTGCACGGAAAGTCATTAATAATAGTTTTATAAAATATGAAATAATAAGATTAAAAATAAAAATTTATTTAAGAAAAAAATAATTTAACCTGTCATCCATCATCCGATCAAAATAGAATTTGTCTACGTCATTTTCTATACTATCAAATAAAATAATATATATTACGTGATTCTTTTATTTAAATAGTTTTAAAGAAATTCTATATATACATTAATAGGAAAAAATAAAGTTTCTAAAAAATAAATGATTTGTTCTTAACATATTTACTATAAATATTTTCCAAAAGATAGATTTAAGTTAAATTTAACTAATTATTTAATTCTATTAGGATTCTTATATTTTTGAACTTCATATATGAAAATTTGACATTTCTTAATTTATGTGAAGATTATTTTCTTTTTAAGTAATTTAATTTTTTAAATTTATGTGACGATTCTTTTCTGTTTAAGTAATTTAATTAACCGTATGGTTATAATTTATTTTATAGAGATTTAAAACAATTAATTTTTTTATATATAATATTTGATTCTTGAAAATCTTTTAAATTGAATTTTTACTGAAAAAAAAGTATAGCTTAATATATATTTTTTATATGTTTAGAGGCTTAATTTGACCCTCTCTTCCTAATTATCTTTTTAGTTAATTTTAATATCTATCTAGTGAGAAAGAGAGTAAAAAATTTGAACATAATTAATATGTAACGAGAGATCCCTAATCCTTTATAAGCTCATTACTCATATATAAAAATTGCAAATTAAAGTTTATTCGATATCTCTGGAGACACACTACTCCTATATAGATTTATTTAAATTTCAACACCTTATTAGTGTCCTAAAAATAGAAGTTTGTAGTTTGTCTTTTATAGATATTTATTTAACAAATAATAATCCATATAACAATTAAGAAAATTTAATTTTTAAAATTTTTATATTCTTGGGGGGGGGGGGGGGGGGGGGGGGGGGG
>JAOXNR010000028.1:18344911-18357026 GCA_028571225.1 Parsonsia alboflavescens
AGGGGAAGGGGGTTTGGCATTCTCACCTTTTGCTGAAGGTGATCGATCTCCTTCATGATTTTTTCACCCTGAACAGGAAAGTAAAACCCAATTCAATCTGCCAGGCTTAAAAGGGAAGGGACAAAAAATCAACAATCAGCTCCAATAAAAAAGGTGGTTAGAAATATCCACCTTTTTCTCTATCACACGGCTCAGACCAACTTCCAGGGACCTCTCTAACTTCTGCAGATCTTCAATTGTCAAACCTTGTAGGTCCTCACCTCTCATCTGCCTGATTTTGCAAAATATGATAATTTTCAATAGGTTCCAATTGATTCACATTTTGGGAACGTAATAGAACAAAATGAAATTAACAATGGGGATTCAGATGTATAACCTGAGGTGATGACTCTTCTCAGCCACCTCCTTGCTTAATAAGGAGCATTTGCTGTTTTCTACCAGCTGCATATGCATATCAAATGTCAATTCTTTTACAACTTACTTTGAAACAAAAGGAAAGGATTTCCAAGATATATACGTGAATTCTTCACATCAAAAGAAAAGGCAATAAATACTTTTAGATAAAGAAACTCACCTGCAGCTCAAGAGATGGCTGGTCCATTTTCGCCAGATTCTTCGAGTGCAGATTATGCTTTTCAAGTATTTCCTTCATGCTTAAAGAAAGACAAAAAGGCATCATAGTTAAACACTATAATTTCATATCTGGCTCAACTTTGTGAATGATCAGCCATACAAAATCAAAACGGAAAATCAAACACCATGCTTACCATATTCTAGACACCAACGGGAAATACAAGACAACTGAGATTGGATCAATTATCCATACCATTACAGCATTACTATCTGGCTAAAAGATAAAAACTATTTGGCTAAAAGATAAAAAGGGTAAAAAGTCATCTCTAAAAATCAAGAAACCCATGTCGGAGATAAGAACATAGGGCTCTGTTTAACAGATGACTACTGTAAAAACTTCAAATATATTATAATCATACACATTCACAACATCTCCTTAGGGAAAATAATCATACACATTCTCACTATATCTTCTTCAAAGGCGCTATCTTGATTCTTGAATATAAACCAAGATGTTAATCTTGTTAAGTTTATAATTAATTTACCTATCCTTGACTTAGCGGTTTAAACTTTTAGACGAGATGTTATGGTATCAGAGTGAGAGGTTTAGTATTCTGACTCTTGCTTTTTCATACCAATAGTTGTTATCCACGTTTCCTTCTATCCGACATGCATGCAATCTAACATTTGTTCAAGTTAAAATGTGGATACCACTGGACTTTGAGAGGAATCAAAAAAAAATCTACATCGACATCGGTTCAGTTGATGCCGCATGAAGAGGACATTCATGATGGGCCTCTCAACTTACACAGAGAATCATATCAATTATCACCGAAAGACAATCTAAAATGGGACCGGAAAAAATACTCTAAAACAATGGCCTAATATTCGATAAGAATTGCAGAAAGATACAATATTTGTGCTACATCAGCTATAATCTAAAGATAGAAAGTTTCATCCCACTGTAATTGCACATTTTTTTTTTCAGTCTTACCAGAATTTTCTTATATTTATTATAAAGAAATACAATTACAATTATCAATAAGAAATATAAAAGGTGTTTTGAAGATATCATACACATTTTTAATACATATATTTATTACTCCATCCATCCAAAAATAAACGTACCATATCCTGTTTTTGAATGTCTCAACTCAAAATTTTATTAAGAAAATTGATAATATATTGTATTAATGAACTAAATCAAACTTTTTTATTAAAATGTATGCAAGTCAAATTGAGACATTCAATTTTGAACAAAGGAAGTATATATTAATTAATGTATATATTAATTAATGTATGTATTAATTCAATTTCGAACGAAGGGAATATATATTCATTAATGTGAACAACTCATAAGATAGGAAGGAGATTGATTTAATTATGTAACTATAAATGTATGATCCGAGTAAATTGATACCACAGTCACTTTCCCTAACCTACAACTACAAACCACTAGGGAGCTAAATAGTAGAAATTATTGATAATACTGAATAGGGAATAACAAGAGAAACCAAAAACATGTAGTACTTATGAGAATCGTTTTCTGTCAGAGATTCATCTATGCATGTAAAAAATAATCTCTCCCTTAAATTGTTAAACCAAATGAGAAATTGGAAAATCTTGAAGAACATTAGGTGACACGGTTTTGTTACTCATGGCCTTATATCCTTAGTTTCTTTTGCACCGAGAATATATGGCTGCAAAATCAGTTCAATCATTGAACCAATATTTAATATGAAACACAAAAAAAAAAAAAAAAAAAAACCCAAGGGTTTATAAAATGCAAATTGCCAAGTTGAATATTAAATCTTCTGTTCAAGTAATGCACTTTATATCTACCCTTGCAACTTGTTCTGATCTACTATTTCGAGGCCATAAAGAGAAGACCAGGTAAGCAGAAACCTTATCACACCATTCAAACACCAATCCCAGTTGACACCTGTTTATTGGAAGACCTGAACCTAAATAAATATTTTATCCAGCAAAACATTTCTGTATTCAAATAAAAAATGGCCTTTTCAGGGACAGACAGGATACCTAATAGCTATATTACACAGATTGGTCATTTAACAAAAAGGAAAATTTATCTTTTCTTGGAATGAAGACTAGAAGAAAGAGAATCCCAGGAGGAGATCATATAAGCTCGTTAATGGCTGATTACAAAGTACCATGCGAAAGACCACAATCACAAGATTTTAGACAGCAGAATGAATGGAATGTTAACCTAGACTGCAAGATACTGGAAATAAAGCCATGTTTACCATCATGAGCTCAAGCCCAGATAACTAACACGGTAAGCTTAGGTTTAGGAATATTTTCTGAGAGATTCCTGGTCACAGCGCAACAATCAAACCCCTTAAGGAATCCCAGAGAAGGATATATACTCTTTTTGCATATTTTCTATTAATTATTTCCATGATCTCCAGTTAGTTTCCTCCATTGTATAGAAAAGCTGTTAAATGAACAGTAGAATCAAGTGTCGGGAAAAGGGATTTTCACCTGGAACTGGAATACTCGAAGAGCTTGCCGGTGGAGGAGAAAATGATGAGAGCAACATCGGCATCACAGAGAACGGAGAGTTCTTCAGCTTTCTTGAAAAGCCCTCTTCTTCTCTTGGAGAAAGTGACCTGTCTGGCCGTGGCGTTATCAATTTTCTTGATCTGAATCTTCTCCCTCGCCATTTGTATATAGAAGTTAGTGTAGTAAGTATATAATAATATGGCGAGATAGATTGTTGGAGAGACTACAAAGATCACAGGAGCAGGGAGAATCGAAAGACTCAAAAACACTTCACAAAAGCACAGAATAAACCAGCATACAATGAGATGAGTTTAATAAAGACAAATCTTTCTATAAATAGAGATCTTTAATGGGAAAATGTGAGGTTAAGGGAGGGGACAGAGTTGGAAAAGTATGGCGGCATTTTGCCAAATTTAGAGGGGAATAAGGGAACAAAGGAAAACCCTAGAGAGATAAAATTAAGAAACTCAAAACAGACACTTCATTTGGCCATTGTTTCAGATCCAGATGCTTTGAAAGAACATAACGAAGAAGAACGGTCTGTAGAAGACCCCCCACCAATCGAGAAAACTATTAGTTCTGCTTCTTGAGGATTGGTTGAAACAGAATTTATTTACTACTACTACTTCTATATGTCCCAGAGCTGTTGGTAGTTGCGGCCTTGTGGTGGGTTTGTCGCTCTGTGTGTCTTTGTTCGCAAGACCTTACCGCCTTGGGCACTTCACTATTTGAGAACCCAAGTAGTAGTGTTAGAAACACAGGTGTACAGTATCTCTGGACTCTGTTTCTATGTGATTTGGAAAAGGAGAGATTCTTTCTTTCCTTTTTCCTTATCTTTAGGAAATAGGTAAGAGAGAGCGGGAAGAAGAAAACCTTTTCTGGTGAAACAAGTTTACTCTCCCTTTAATTATTTTCTTTTGCTTTTTGGAGCTGAATGAGGATATGCAAAATATCGTGTGACACCTCAGGAGATTAGATTTAGATTGCAGAATTGTGAAAAGTTTGGAAAGGATTCTCATAATGGATTGGTGCACTGAGATAGCCTTTTTTGTGAAAAGATTTTTTGTTTTTCATGACTATCAATTCCAGAGGGTTACAATTTAGGGGAAGGCTTATTCACTGATGAAAGGAACGGGCCCGTCTCTACACAACTCCCATTTTTTAACTGCACCAATAAATACAACATTTTTTGTTCCATTAATATGGGTATCATAGAAATTGCACAAGTTTTACTCAATAATAAATTTAAAACTTGTGCATATTTACTTACACAATTTTTGTCAATTGATTTGTGTCTAGAGAATTTGATTTTTTTTTTAATGATTTGATATTGTACATGAATTAAAATTTTTATAACATATTTTATAGTCAAAGTATACATATGAAAAAAAAAACTCAAATTAAGTCATAGGAAATTAAAACAAGAAATTACTAAACACAATAGTGAACAAAATAATAAAATACTTATTAGAAAATAAATTTTTAACCAGTTTTAAAATAAAACAATCAATTAACATTTTAAAATAAAAATAGAGATATTCAATAAATAAATTAAAATGAGATCAATAGAGTTTATACCTGGCCATATAATAATAATAATAATAATAATAATTTATTTGTTTTAGGCTCTATAAATTTAGATGATATTGTTATATAAAATAATATTTTAAACATGTTTAATTTTAATTATTTGGAACGAGTAATTATTTTCCAAGTACGCGTGAATAAAAATAAAATGAAACGTTAAAAAAGTAGGAGTAGATAAATGAATCTGAGTGGAAGACAGGGCAGGCAGGAGCCATTGCCGAAAATCTTTAAGAAAGGGCAACAATAGAATAGACTGTCGAATCAAAGAAAGGCGGTTTTCAGAATAATCCGGTGGTTAATGTCCGTATCCACCACCACTCTTTCCGCCGCACGTGGCTTCGACGACCGGGTCAATGCGGCTGAGGTCCCTTGGTTCGATTATTAATAGAAGTAATTGTACTTTCGGAGATGAATAGTCAGTATAGTACTACTTAGGACTTGCCTCCAAACAAAAACGAGGCAGAGGCAATGGCAGTGACAGTGAGTCTTCAGCTTTGTTCACGTCGCCTCATCTGCCTCGTCTCCATTTCCCGATATTTCTGCTTGATTTGTCATATGACACCATCCCGTCCTCTTTCTCAATTCCCTTCTGGATGTTCGACACACAACCACTGGGGAGATTCTCGCCTTTTTCCCCTTTGAATTTCTTATTCCCCCTTTAATTCCTTCTTCTTCTTCTTTTTTATTTTTTTATTTTTTATAATTCTAATTCTATGACATAATTTAAGAAATTTTATAATTGTATTAATATATAAAAAATTATGATATGGATCTAGTCAATATCCCTAAGCATGATCTTGTGATTCATATGAGTTAAAAGGTTTATTTTTTATTTTTTATTATATATGAACTAGTACTTTATGGGAAAAAAAATGTGGCATGATCCATTGGATCAAATCCATAATAGAATTTACCTTAATGCAATGATAATTTAGAACTTCATTAACAACATTATTTAATTACTCTCTCCTTTCTCTTTAATGTATCTTTTAATGCTTGATTAAAATATACTTGAGGAAAATTAGTTAAAATAATAATTTTACTCCACCAACTCTTTCTTAATTTCATCCTATTTATTTATTTTTTAAAATAAAGGAATATGTGACATCGTCATATCAAATAGATAACTATTTTATTTCTTGGTAGAAACATACTGTTATTTTTCGTTTTAAAGCATTAAATTGTTCTAACTTTTGAACCACATAACTAATAATATAAAAATAAAATTCTTCATTGCATTTGAAATTGGATTTTTTATTTTCAGTTTTAGTCATTCATAACCAATTTATTAAATTAATTAAAATTTCATTACAAATTTGGTATTGTTATGTTAAAAATGAATCAAATCATTACTTATTTATTCAAATTAAAATAAAATATTTAATTTTTTTAAAGAAGACAAAATTGATAGCAATAATTAAATACTTAATATCTATGAGATTGATAAGAAGAAAAGTGAAAATAATGTTAAAAAAATAATAAATATTACTAACTCCATTAATTATAAGTTATTTTATCTCATTTTTTTTATCTCTTATTATAAGTCATGATTAGTAATTTAATAAATATTTATTCATTTTCCTAATATTATCCCTTTTTTCTCTCCTTCATAAAATGTTTTTTTTAATGTTCTTCTTTCCATATGGATATTTTGGATAAAAAACTTTATCTTAATATTAATAAATGATTATAAATTATTTATAATTAGGGATGAGAGAGCGGATTTATTAAAATTTATAAATTAAGATATGAAGATCCGGATTGGATAAACTAAGATGAGAACTGGTGAATACTTTGATGGATTTTACTGTTTACATCGTAATAATTTTGTTTGCTTCTGTAACTATCCTTGAGAACAAGAGAAGAAACCATGATGAATATACAGATTGCGATGGGCTCTTGTCTCCTTTCACGCAGCCGTAATGATTCCAAGAATTATCCATATGTTTTCTGAGAATTAATTCTTATATTAAAATATCATAGACAGATAATTCATCATTGTAATATTTAATTTTTGTCGAGGGATATTGGAAGGTTATAAATACGTCTATGCCCTTCGCTTGCAGCCAACAATGAGTTGAGAGCACGTGTAAATGCCTGTAAACGTTTAAAATAAATTAAACTTTAGGAGAGTGATTGCAAAGACAGGTAAAAATATTTTATTTGTATAGGAAAAAGTATAATTCGTGTATATTAAAAAAGATTTAATTAATTATGTGTTCATTAAACTTGTCATTTTTTCATTTTTTAATTTCTTTATTAAACTATAAAATCAATAAATTTAGCTATTATTTTTTGTGATTTGAAACAATTTAATCACTTTATGGTGATCTAATTGAATAACACTATAACAGTTAGAAATGTAATCAATTTTCATTTATAATGTTATATGCAAGGTTTTAAAAATTGGACCAGATATCGAATTGGAAAAATTATTGGTTAACGGTTTAATAATCCAATCGTAATTAAACCGTAATTAAACAGATAATATTATATAAAAGACAAAAATTATATTTATTATCGATATATTTTTTTTGTCAATAAATATAATAATTTCATAATACAGTAATATTGAAGTTAAATTTGTAGATATAATATTAATAGTTTTTTATAATTAATAACCATAAGTTTTACCTTATAAATATTTAAAAATGATAATTTTTAGCACGGGTACAGCTTGAAGATTAAAAGATATTTTATTTAATTATGAAATATATTTCGAGTAAATTTTTGTATTTTAAAATAACTCAATAAGTAAATTTATAATTTAATTGAAGAATGATTTACTATTAAAGCATTTTATTTATTTACTTTTGAACAAATTTTGCCCCAATTTGAATTTTTTGAAAAATCTTTCGATTTAGCATTAGATAACTCGGTTCACTGGTCCACCCGAACGATCCATCTTGAATTTTCATTTATAGAACGATTTTGATAAAAAAAAACTACCATCTTTCGAATCAGTTTGATAACCAATTCAAGATCTGATTGGTCGACCGATTGATCCGATTTAATCTAAAAAACAATGATTATATGGCTTGACATGTTACTAAAATTTCTTTTATTGGCTAAATTAAATTTAAAATTTTACTCCATAACATCCAAATCATGTGTTAATCAATAAATAAATAAATGAAAATTTTGACAAAATAACCTAATTCTTTTCCCCAACATGAAAAAAAAACTGATGTCATTGCAATTATGTGATATTTTCATTAAATATTGAAAGTTAAGTGACATTTTCATTGAACATTGATGACATTAGTGATTATTATTCAATCGACCAATATAAAATGATTAAATTTTTTTAAAATGTAAAGTATAATAACTGGATTGACTGATTATGTAATTTGATGGCTAAACTAAAAAAATTGATAGGTTCAATGACCACGTCTTTAGTTAAGCTTATCAAAAAATTTCTATCTCTTTTAAAGCCTAAATTCATGATAATCTGTATAAATAGAATGTGAATTTTTTAAATTTAAAATGTTTTGTGTAGAAAATTTTATATATCACACATGTTTTATTTTTATAAATATTTGTAGCAAATAAGAAATAAATTAAATAAAGTCTTTCCTAATGTTTCTTTAAAATCGATTTGAAAATTTTGTAGGCTATTTCTTAATTTAATTTAAAAAATATTTAATGATTTGTTGAGGAATGAAATTGTAGTAAAAACTTGCTAGCATATGAATTATGAATTTTGATGTCGGAGGTAATTCAAGTATACCAATAATGGTTAACAATACCAAAAAGAAAAAAACTATTTGCAACATTTTAAAAGAACTTCTTCCATAAGTTCTTGTTATTTTGTGTTCATTTTCTCAGATTCTAATAAAATTTTTATAGATAATCTTTAATTAATTTTTAAATACTATCTCCACTATTAAATATAAGTCACTAAACTTCATTTTTTATAAAATTAAAGTAACATTTTATTCTTAAAATGCTCTCTAATTATACTTTCAAAAATTTGAATATTATTCCATTATATATTATTAAAGGGATAATATATAAAAAATACCTTTAAATACTTAATTAACTAACAACAATAGCTTATAATTTGTGAGGGGAAAAAAAAAAAAAAGTTAGAGTGACGTATACATAATGACGGTGGGATTATATTTTACGACAGACCAAGGAAGAAGAAAGCATCTTTGCCACATTATGGATGTTTAATGAAAATTCAGAAATATTTGTCATCACCGAAAAGTTGATGGACACAGGCACACACGCGAATATAAATATAAATATAAATATATAAATTTATACACTTCAAAATTAACATATCAACGTTTTTAATTCTTCATGGACCCGTTTGAATAGGTTTAAAAAAAGTTTTTTTTTTTAAGTGTTTTTTTAGAAGTGTTTTTGTAAAAAAATTAAGCAATTTTGTGTTTGGAATTTTTTTTTATAATATCTTTTTAAAAGTTATAGATAAAAAAGCACTTATGAAATTTTTTTTTATAAATTCTTATTATATGATTTTTTTTATAATTTTATAATAAAATTTAAGATATAAAAGCTATAATATATTTAATTTGAAATAAAAAATAGATAGAAAAATAATAATAAATAAATTTTCAATTTAATCTCAAAATATTCTAATTTTTTTTCTATTTTTGGCATATTTTTATTGGCTATAAATTATAAAGATAATACATGAATAAAACAAAGAATTTTAAATATACCGCAATATAAAAATAAGAAAAAAAACTCAATAAAACAGATAAATTAGAAAAAAAAAAAAAGGAAAAAGAAGAGGGAAAAAAAAACAATGGAAGACACAACTCAATGTTGAAGTTTGGGGATGATGGGGAGATTAAGGAATGAAGATATAAAAATAAAAAATAAAAACCTGAAAATTAGAAATCTGGAAAAAAAAAATCGTAGGATTGTTTGAGGGTTTACTTTGGATGTGGAGAGGGTTAATAAATGAAAAATTAAATAAATAAACACCTGAAAGGAAGAAATAATAAAGAAAAAAAAAACAGGAATGCTTAGGTGGTGGGGTGCCGAGGGTTAACGAATAAAAACATCAAAACTAAGGGAAAGAAAATGAACACTTGAAAGAGGAAATGGGAAAAAAAAAAAAAAAAAAAAAGATAGGGCTGTTGCCGTGGGGTGGGGGTTAGGGCCTGGGATGAGGAGGGGCAAAGATTGAAAATTTTTAAGGAGAGACAGAAGAAAACAATCAACAGTAACAACACAAAAAAAAGAAAAGAAAAGGAAGAAAATAAGAAGGAAAATAATATGAAAATCGGAAGGATTAAGTGTTTTTTTATATGTTATTTTTTTGGCTTAAAAAACAAGTAGAATTTTACTTCCCTTTTTTTTTTTTCTCAATTTATGCTTTTTTACATAAATCTAAATAAATAATATTTTTTTCATTTAAATGTTTTTTTTTTTTAAAGAAAAGCCTAGCGACCATTATCTTGAAAAAGTGGAATACTTTGCTCATTTCTAAAGAAGTTTAAAGGATCTACTCTGGACTTGACTTTTGCCAACCTCTCAAAGTTTCCTTTGAAGTACTTTTCTCCCCATTCTTTGGCTTTTGCATAATGGTAGGCTTCATTATTTTCTCCAAGGTCGAGATCCTTGTAATTTAGGTAAGCAGCCCTAGGAGAACTCGAAACAAATGGCCGCATGTTTTCGTAGAGTTTTTTCATCCATTCCAAGTGTTTGTTTACTTCGCTTTTCTGTTCGTCGCCCTTCCAATTCACAAGATATTGAACGTTGAATATATTTCCTTCTCTGTGTGGAAATGGGGTTTCGGATTCTGAAATTTGGCTCATTTTTCCACCAAATGGATCAAATATTATCATAGGGGATTCTTCTTCAAGAAATATTTTCTGTATCATTTCCAATCCTGCAGCAGGGATTGGTGTCTTGACAAAGTCAGATTTTGCCTTGTAGTAGCTTGGAGTTTTGCTGAAGTTCTTGGTTGAAAGATACTCTAAATTTATTCTGGGTTTTTTTCCTGCAAAGTAAAGGACTGATCCAATCCAGGGCAATTGGTAACATTCCTTTTTTATGCATGGCATTTCTTTGCATTTGGGATCATTAACAGGTTCCTGGAGGCAGTCTTTTTCTTCCAAATTAAACTCAGGAAAGTTCTGATTCAACAATGTAGCCAGATCATCAGCTGTCCCAAAGAATAACCCCTGGAAAGAAATTTGAACAATTTTTTCCTCTCCCGTTATATTTTGTTTCACATTCTGAATCAGAATTCTCAAGAACAAATCCTCTGGCAGCTCGTGCGCTGTTTCTTCCCACCTCAGTAGTAGCTGAATTGATTCAGAATTCATCCTTCTTCGAACTGTAAAAGCTGTAACTTCTTCAGGGATTTGATTAAGCTTAAGCTTCCATGCAAGAATCACTCCAAAGCTTGCCCCTCCACCTCCTCTCAAAGCCCAAAACAAATCTTCGCCCATGGATTCCCTGTCAAGGATTTGCCCATCTGCGTTCACGATTCGAGCGTCTACTACATTATCTGCAGCAAGGCCGTACTTTCTGACAAGTGTGCCTATTCCTCCACTACCAATAATCCCTCCAGACCCAACAGTAGGGTATAGCCCACCTGCAAATGCTAGAGTTTTACTTTTCTGAGAAATTGCATAATAAAGTTCTCCTAGAGTTGCCCCTGCTTGGATCCAGCAAGTCCCAGCTTTCAAATTAATGTTAATAGAATTGAGATTGTTAAGATCAATCATGAGAAAGGCTGTCTCGCAACGAAACGAGAGGCCCTCGTAATCATGCCCACCACTCTTGACTCGGATCTGCAAGCCAAGCTTTTTGCTGCAAGAAATGGTGGGTGGAACTTCAGCCTCTGTGAAAGGTGCGACAAGGAACAGCGGACGAGCAGATGTTGAATTCAACCATCTACCATTCTTTTGGGCATACTTCAAGAATTTATCGTAAAAATAGGATTTTGGTGGATGAACATAAGTTTCTATCTTGCGCCCTTCAGAATTTTCTGACATGCATTTAAGAAATTCATGATTTTCACGAGCATTGCATAAAGCCCACAGAAACATCATAAAGATGAAGGAATATTGAACAACATTGTTTGCCATTTCTTTCTTCCCTGTCATGTGAATTAAACTGTAAAACGAACAATTTTCTAAACTTCCAGGGGAGGAGGACGGGAAAAAATGGCCAACAAGAACTCTTTGAGAAAATTAAAGTTCCGTAACCGAAAAAAAACAACCATAAAATTCGCAAACGTTGCTGTTACAGAACCTAATTAATAAAGAATTCTGTATACTCCGTTATGAGAGGTTCCGGCATAAAGGTAGGAGTGCAGGTGGTAGATCATGTGAAATGGGAAGTTCCATGACGCAAACGGAAACAACGGGGGAAAGATAGAACCTCAACTGTAATTAACTTCACTCGAAAGCTTTATTACAGAAAAGGGAGAATCAAGAATAAA
>JAOXNR010000028.1:18357126-18385710 GCA_028571225.1 Parsonsia alboflavescens
CCATTATTGGAAAGTTTTTACTAATGATCGAGCTTGTGCCATGCATCGTCTGATATTAATTTCCAGATGAACTCTTGAGGGGCCTTGTAAACATCATCCATTTCTGTGTGGGGCAACAGAAAAGTTGTGTTCCATTTTTTGAAGGCCATTGTTAGGCTGTTAGCAGTAAACACATGCGATGGTAATTTTCACATATGCGGTGGTGATTTTTGTTGCAAAATTGATCGTGTTTAAATAGGTATAAGGGCATTACGCTTTATATGACAAGTGACTATCATTGGAATTGAGTATCCATATTTCCATTTTAAATTATTTAAAAATAATTGTTTCATTTCCAAAATTAATTAAATTTTCTTAAGAAATTGATATTGTTAAATGTAAAATGAATTAAGTTTATTTATTTTCTTAAAATTTGTGTAAGTTAAAATGATACATTTAATTTCAAACGGAGGAAGTATTTCTTATAAGTGCCCAATGGCCATGAGTATTTCACTCTTGGCCACTTATTTTTTTATTAGCTTAATACAAAGTTTGGTTTCACTTTCACATGATTAGGGGCGGAGAAAGGAGAAATTAAAAATTATTATTATATCTGCAAGTTTACAAAATAGTCGAATACGCGTAAAAGGCAAAGATGAAGGGTTTGTTTGGATAGGTTTTAACAAAAAAGTGCGTTTTTAAATAATTAAGTAGTTTTGTGTTTGAATTTTTTTTAAAATACTTTTAGAAAAAAAAAAGGGATAAAAAGGAGGAAAAAAAATAATGGAAGACACAATTGAAGGCTGAAGTTTGAGGGCGATAGAGGATTAATGAATGAAGACATAAAATAAAAAAAAAACCCGAAAGGTAGAAATTGAAAAAAAAAAGAGTACAGGATTGTTGGGGGAAATGGGATAAAAAATAGATAGGGTTGTGTGCGGGAAGGATGATGAATGAAAAAAAAAGAACACTTGAAAAAAAAGAAATGAGAAAAAAAATAGACAAGGTTGTGCGGGGGTGGGGGTGAGTGGACTTACCTAGGGTTGGGGGAGAGTTAATGAATGAAAACATTAAAAAGGATGAAAATGAACACCTGAAAGAAAAAAAAAATAATAAATAGATGATACTGTGGGGGGAGGTAGGGGTTGGGTTGAGGTGGGGGGTAAAGAATGAAAATTTTTAAAAGGAGAAAAATTAAAAGAAACAAAAAAAAAAAAAAAAAGAAGAAAAAGAGAAAAATAATACCATGAAAATTGGAAGGTTAAAGTGTTTTTTTATAAATTACTTTTATAAATTTTTTTAAAAAATAGTTTTTTGACTCTTTTTAAGCTTCAATTTTTTTAAAAAGTCTAAACAAACAACTTTAATTTTCATAAAAATACTTATTTACAAAAAAAGTATTTTCTTTTTTAGAGAAGCGGTAACAAACATATCCAAAACTTCTGTGGATATGTGCTTGTTTTCATGTCTTAAATCTTTTAAATCGTATTTTTCATTTTTTTCCATCATTTGTTTGTGTAATCTTTCAGAGGAAAAATAAAAAGAACTTCACAGTTCATAGAACCATTTTTTTTCTTTTTCTAATTTTTTTGACTTATTAATATTGGGACCCATCACTGATTGGCGGTACCCAGCCACTAATTGATAGTAAATTAGAATGAACAATAAATAAGGTCTCCTCCACATCCATTTTCCTCAATCCTCACGTATTCTGTCTAAGTTTTATCTGAGTTGGAGAGTGAGAAAAAAAAAAAAAAAAGGAAGAGAGAGAGAGAGTAGATCGAGTTACCATGAATTTAATCTGGCCCGTTCAATACTGTATTTTCTCGGGTGTCACCTGGCAACTTGAAATTAATAAAGAACTTGTATATGTCGTAAAATATTTTGATTTCATTGTGCTAGTTGTTTTCTATTGTATGTCACTTGATATTGTTTTTAGAAATATTGCCAGATGACAACCTGTAGAGAGAGATTATGTGTAAAAGTGATTCAATTTCAATTGGTTACAAAACTACATTACTTACTTAACAAGCTAAGTAAGCTGAAAAATAAATCTATACAAAACTAATTATAACTATCTAATGCTAGCTGAGAAGGTACAATGATCTCTTGATTCTTTGCCATCAATCCTCTTCATCTTTATGTCAACAATCGTGCGTGATTCTCCCATGTACATCCACATCTGCATCGTTTTAGAAAGATGTCCTGATCTAAAATGTCATTGCATTGATTTATGAAAAGAAAAACTAGTAGTGCTAGTGTTCAAAACAAGACTAGAAACTTGATTATTTAAATCAAAAGAGTGATTATAATTGAAATAAAAAAGGCCTTAGACTCTTCTAGCAATGTCAATCTTCTTCAAAGTGTGTGTATTATGAAATTACATTAGAATCGAGAGTAAAAATTACTTCACAATGAAGCTGAGAAATCAATTTACTAATTGATATAAGATTGAAAAAAAAAAGGATGGCGTGAAAAGAACATCGTGAAGCTGAAAAGTGGCAGTTAAGGATACTGTCCCTTTGTAATAAACTTGAAGTTTGGTAGTATTTGGAAGAAGAACGAAGGTATTTTTCACTAAATGAATTGAAACAAAATCAGACCAAGTATGACAAATATGATCAGTTGCCCTTGAAACTAGTATCCAAGGTTTGTAACTAGAGCAAAATATATTACTTAAATCACTTGAATGAGCAGAATGCCCTGCATTTATTGTGAGAGCAGTAGCCATATGTTGAGTTTCTCTCTCATAACTAACTTTAGATTTACTAAGCATATGGAGGAATGCTTGATATTGATTAGCACTCAATATAAAACCTCCAATCTCACTCCTAGAATGTCCAGAATTAACATCATCCATTGAATTACCAAATTGAATACCTTCAGTAATTTGAGTGGAAGAACGTGCTTGTACACTACCAGAATAGTTATGAGGTTTATTACCATTCTTGAATCTATATCTAGGAGGACAACCATGCTTTTTATAACACTTGTCCACTGTATATCTTTAAAACCACAGAAAGTGCCACACAAACCTCTAATTAATATTATTACCAGTAACAGCATTTTGCAGACTTCAATTCAACAAAGCTTGTGCACTATTTCCCTCATGAAATAATTGCTTTTCAGTGGTAAGTGCCATATTGGAAACATGTCCAATCCTAGGAAACTTACTCATGCCCACATTTTAGTTTTCATATTAGAATATCCTTCATTCAGCCCCTTTAGAAATCTTATGGCATAATCAAAGTCATTGTTCTCCTTAATTTGTTTAGCTAAAGCATAGTCACAATTTTCATCATATTCAGAAGGTAAAAAGGGCCTCACAAACAACTCTTTCCAAATAATTTTCAAACTAGTAATCTGTAACAGATAGATCACGTTGCTTTAAAGCATAAATCTTCTCTAGTAAATCAGTATATCTAAAGGTTGTTCCGATTGAGAACCTTTCCTCTAAATCCGACCAAAGATCATGAGAAATTTTCAATTAGATTACACTTTGAGCTATGAACGTACTCATGGAATTCATGAGCTAAGATATCACCATCTTGTCACATTGTTCCCAAAGTGAAGCAGCTTTTCTGTTAGTTGCTGGTGGTTTTTGAATGGTTCCCAAAACAAATCCCATGTTGTTCTTTATTGTTAATGCAACCTTCATGGAGGTACTCCAGGAAGTAAATTCACAGCAGTTAGAGGCGTATTCACCAACACTTGGTTTGCACTTTCATTTGGATGAAGATTGAATTCAAGTGGAACATCTAGATTTGCCATTTTGGATTAAGGAAAAAGGAGATCACCAACAAACAGAGGAAATCAATTGAATGAAGAGAATTGAGTTCAACAACAATCAAATTTGAACTCAGAAAGAAATTCAATCCTTTATGAATTGAAAACAACAAATCTAAGATCTATGAACTAAGCAAAGATTGAAGAACCAAAAATTTTGAATGAGAAATATTCAATCCTTTTCCCGAGGTTACAGATTTATTTTGCCGACTTCCCTTACCTACATTGTTCCATATCTTCCTTAATCCCAAAAGCTAGCTCAGGGAGAGGATTGTCCATATATATTACAAATTGTCCTTACAAATATTCGATGTGGGATTTTCAATACACCCCTCACTCTCAAGACTAGACATCTAGAGGGTAAAATTCAATATGGGACCCAATATCGACAAACAAATACGGGCTTGACTCTGATATCATGTTAAATTGTAGAGAAAGAGAGCTTTTGTAAAAATGATTCACATTCAATTGAAATAAAGGTTACAAAAGAAGTTTATATACAAAGCTACAGGACCTACTTAACAAGCTAAGTAAGCTGAAAAATAAAGCCACACAAAACTAATTATAACTAACTAATGCCAGCTAAGAAGGTACAAGGGTGTCTTGATCCTCTACTATTAATCCTCTTCATCATAATGCAAGCAATCATGTGTGATTCTCCAATCCACATCTACATCATCTTGAACAAACTCTACACGCATGCTATCAAGTACTTATCATATTGATAGTTTATCTTATTTGAAAAATTGATGAGTTTCCTTCTCAAAATTTAAGATTTTTGTGGCTTTGATCCTCTTTAATCTTTTTTTGATTGATTTGGTCCCCAAAATATTTTCAAATTGTGGAATCCGCCCTTTTTACTTTTCCGGTGGAAGATCGGCACCTCTTCGACCAAGTATAGGATTAAAAAAAAAAAGTAGGAAGGAAGGGTATGATGGGAACTTTCTAAAACTTGTAAAAATCTTATCACCATTCTCCTTGTTAATAAACTTAGCGTCGTCATTTTTTTCTTCCTCCTCAGCCTTTGCTTCACTTCTGTATCATGAAGTTTCAAGAAGCATAAAAACTTCTGGAATGGTCCTAGCTACAGCAAAATTGATAGAGATGCCACTCTCATTGCCACCTCACTTATTGTCTCTCCCTTCTTGTAAAACTCCTTGTCTCTGTGTTTTTCTTTAAACCTTTCTCCTCTTCTCTCCATCACACCACCAAAATTCCAATAAAACCTATTCAAACTCCCAATATTAGAGGGGCAACACCCAACCACTCTTCTTCTTGGCTCAACAACCGGCCATCTTCACCCTTGCTTCCACCTGTGAACTACAAAAACTCCAAAACTTTGCCATTGGAATCCACTTCAGACACCCAATTTCTTGATGAAGCTGTTTGATCAGGAACCTCAGCTATTGATTGCATTGTGCTTCAGTTAAGGAACCTCGGGTTAGGTTCAGATGGTGAGGATGAAAAGGGGGTTGAAGAACTAAGCTTGGTTTAGAGCAAGTTATCAGAGAAGCAAAATTGGGAAATTTGTTGCAGAGCCATTGGATTTGGCCTGAACTACAGAGTATCGAGTGAACGGATTTAGGAAAATAAGGATATGTTAGAAAGTGAATGTGAAGTTTCTATTATACCCTTCATCCCCCCCACCCCCCTCCCCCTCCGATTTAAAATTTTGTTCTTGGTCGAAGAGGTGTTGAACTTGCATCGAAATTTGAAAAATGACGCATTTCAAAACTCAAAAATATTTTAGAGATCAAATCCAAAAAAAAAGAAGAACCAAAGCTAACAAAATCTTAAATTTTATGGATAAAACTCGTCAATTTTCCATTTTATTTTAGAATGGTTTTGGTTTACATAATGTAGGTTAAGTCTTGTACTTGTAGACTCTAGTAATTGTGAATATTGAACAAATGAAAAACTTGAGATATTGTTTATTTTTAGTGGTTATTATTACATTAGGTTTTACTTTCTTTGATAGAGATAAATGTTCATATTTATGATTTGAACTGTGTGAAATTAAATGTTCTATTTTTTGAATTAATAAAAATTTTAAAAGTATCTAATGATGCATTCGAATGGTTTAGAGGTGAGACTGCATAGGATTGATTGTGAGTTCAACTTGATTTTTTCATGGATACTATTACATTCGAAATGAAATAATTCAAACTTTTTCAATAAATTTTGTTATAATCAAAATAAGACACAAAATTTTGAGGTTGCGAACAATAAAAATGTATGTTACGTAATTTTATTTTTTCTTTTATAAGTAGTTTGTTAAGTTTTGTCTATTTAGTTTTAAATTGCTAAGCCCAAATGTGATCCAAATTCATAGTAGTAATTTGAAGTGAGTGAAACTTGAGTATGATCCTGTACAATTTTTGCCTGAACTTGACCATAGTGCGTGCTTAAGAGTACTATCAAAGCACACACACGACACCGTTAAAATTATTAACCGCTTGTAAAAGAACCCCTACATGTATGGGGATTTTGCTCAATGATTGAAAATAATTTTTGTCTAGTGGTTAATAATAAGTTATGGTTATTTTTAACCAATTACTATCTATTTACTTGTAAGTAGAGACTTAGACTATATTTAAACCCTGAGGATGAAGAAAAATGTCGAAGAATTGAAGATAATAAAAAAATTAAAGAACAAAATAAAATAGATAGTGTTTTCCCAAATATATTAAATAATTTAAAAAAATTAAATTATTTAAATTTTTATATGAAAGAAATTTTACAATGATTAAATGTTTTGCTAGGACCTAATGATGGCAATTGCATAACATTTTCTCAGACATTTTGAAATCTATATTGGAGCAAGCAGAACCTGTTTGTGGTTTGGTATGTCTTCATTTGGATCAACAAAATCAACATTATTTTGAATCATTTTTTTAGGATCACTAATACTCAACTTTAATGATTTATTATGAGACATAGGCCTCCATTCCCGTTGATTATTCATTAGTAATTACAACATTAATAGCAAAAGAGGAACTTCTTCTGTTGATTTAATGTCGATCTGCATGAAATACATTGAAGAAGCTAATTAGAAAAATATAAGAAAATGATAAGGCTGAATTACCAATTTACTTCCTAAACTTTAGGCCATTGTTTAATTATCAAATAATCTTTTTTTCGGACCAATTTCCTACCCCATCATTTTACGGGTGACCAATATCAAATCTATCAGCAAAATCCTAACAGTTGGATATTAAGTCTGCACGTGAAAGGCACGCTCACCGAGTCTTCAAGGATATTATCGTTTCTTTACCCACACCCAACTGAAATATCTAATAATCAAACTAAATCCAAATGTGAACTCCCATTGGCAATGCTACGAGTTACATGAACACCAAAATCACCCCCACCCTAAAAGAATGAGGTGTTTGTTCAAACTCATTCAATTTAATCTATATTCTTGCAAGAACCAAGTAATATTTCTTGTAAGTCCTTATCTAAGTCTCATAATGATGAGAAAGCTCAAGGAATCTAAACGAAAAACTACAACGTAGACCATAGCATTGGTTCTTTGTTCAATGAAGTTGTCGAGATTTTGGGTGCTAAAAGTGTGAATGCAAATCAAAGTGAAGAATGCCTTTTTGAATTCAATATAACCTAGTGGGAGGATACTGAGTTGAGAGTAGAATCCAACAGTTTGCAAATGTGTTTGCATAAAGCCCCAAAAGAAGATAGAGAACGAAAGGAGAAATCCTTCGATTTTGGTTATTAACGATAGTCCTATAATTCATAAGGTAACTGAGATTATCAGAGGTGAAAATGGTGTTAATTCAATGGAGGTAGTGTTGGAAACTTCAAATTTTGAGTTTACTTTGTATATTGTTGAGAAGGTTTGGAAGAAGTGTTTCAAAGTTCCTTGGTTGGCTTTGAGGTTCTTCAATTGGGTGAAATGGGTAAAGAAAGGATAATACCCTTGAAGATCTAGTGGGCATGCCTTTTATGTAAAAATTTAATGTCCAATTGTCAGGATTTTGAAGGTAGGTATGACATTGGTTACCCGTAAAATGATGGTTTAGGAAATTAGTTAGAAAAAAAGACAGTTTGATAATTAAACAATGGCCTAAAATTTGGATAGGAAATTGGTAATTTAGACAACTGATAATAAAGGTGACTTTTGTGATAATTTGTTATATAAGACAAATATTGAATTTTGATTTCTTCTACCTTCACTTTTTCTTTTTTAATTTTGTTGTTGGGGGCTTTCTTACCTCCCATTTCTTGATGTGATCTCAAAATTGACATGGATTCTTAATTCAAAATCAATAAAAAAAACACATTCATTTGAGATCATTCCAAAGACTTCATAAGAGGTTCAAGCATATTACCAATGGCCATAATTGTCTTCCATTATGATCAGTTTGGATTTTATCAATCCAATTCAAATACTCTAACTAAGTATTGAAGAATTCAAAAGTCTCATTAAAAACCCTAAAAGAGCTATTAGATGAACATGCAAGAAAAGTAGAGTTTAATCCATAAGGACTCTCTCAATTGAAAAAGTGTTTGTAGGTAAGTTGTTTGGATTACAAAGTTAAGGAACTATATATAGTCCCAAAGTCATAAATTAAACTAATAATTCTTTCATAAGGTTTAAAGACATAATAACCCTTAATACAAATGTCAAATAACAAGAAGAAACCAAAAAAACAACATAAGAAAATAGAATTGACGGAGCAGAATATCCTCTGTCCGGCGCCGGCTCTAGGGCCGGACATAGCACTAGACAGCCATTGTCTTGGTGCTGTGAAGGTTCATCTAGCACTGGATTGATGGATGGAGGCTGGATGGTTGCACGGGACAAGCCAATTTTGGCCTATTCTCTTTCTTGTTTGCTTGCTTTGATTTGGCTTCAAGTTGTGCACTTCTTCAACATTCTTTAGACATCTTTGGACATTTATTCAAGCCTTCTAATCCCCTATATGCGTCTTCATACTTGAACACATTACAAAGTTCTTTAACTTGCCAATCCTCTTTATGCATAACTTCTTTAATCTTATCGTGAACTTCAAGTTGTTCTTCATGGTTTAGCATCAATACCAACATTGCTACTTTCATCTTCAAAGTGCCATGCTTATACTTGAAATATTGATATTTGTACAAGAATATCCAATCATTGTTAAGATCATTTCAATAGAAGTCATAAGTTCTTAGACATTATCCAACAAGTGTTTTTTCATTCTTGATCGTTCAACCTTGTATTTGAAATATAAGTTCTTATAAATAATCTCCTTTTTTTCATAATAGACTTCATCTTTAATATGTTGACCTTGAATTTTAAACCTCCACATTTGAAGCCAAATAGATTGATTCTTCTAAATTCTTCCTATGAGATCTTTCATTAATTCTCATATGCCATGTTTACTTCTTGATCTCCATCATTCATAAAAGAGCAAAAACATATCAAACCAAATTGAAAAAAAAGAATGTCAATTAGATATCCTCCCAGCAAGTTAACTCCAAATGAAACATCAAATAAAAGAAGTGAAAGACATTAGGTATAATTCAAGTATAATGAAAAGAAATAATAAGAATCGACCTTTAACATATAGTGGTTTGTTAACTCTAATTTTATCCTCTTGATGTCTTGAGGTGAAAAACTTCCTTGTGAAGCAAGATTATTATGTTCCTCTAAGGCACTCAATTGCATATTTTTACTGCCTTCATTCACGTAAAGATTTCTACTCCATATTCCCAAATGTGACAATTAGATTATGCTCAACAGATGATAACAATGGAAGCAATCAAACTTTGTAATTAGAGCCTTATTTTTTAAGGGAGTTATAAAAATTATAAAAAAAAGGAATTCAGATTACAAAAAAAAACCTTGAATATCTTTAATTTCTAACTTTTTATGTAAAAATTTATAATTATACGTTGGTTTTTGAAATTTCAAAAAGCTCTTAAAAATTGAATTTTTTTAAATTTAAAAACTTGCTTTAAGGATATATAATAAATGAGTATGAGAGCGAATCTTCAAATCACGAGAACCGCAAATATTTTGTGACTACCAAAGCCCACGAGTCCACACCAACTTCCTCCACGACGCCGTTTTCATTCCAATCCTCCCGCCCCCACCAAAACCAAGAAAAAAAAAAGAGAGGAAAATCAAAGTTCGTCCAAAATCGAAATTCACAAAGAGGGAAATTCCCATTTTTTGTGTGACCACTAAAATAGCATCATCCCATCTCCCAGGCTTTGCTGCTTTTAGAGAGAGGAAACATCTTTTTAGAGTGAGAAAGCGAGGGAGTGAGGGCACCACTCTCAACCTCTCTTGCTCTGCATTTCCATTTCTTCTTCTTTTGAATTTAATTTTTTGGAAAAGCCCTACTGAAGTTGTTGATTGTATGTTGGCGAGGGTAAGAATTTGAAATGGCGGAGCAGAGAGGTGGGAGCAGTGTCAATCGCTGGAACTGGGAGGTCACCGGATTTGAGCCTCCGAGGAAGTCATCGGAGCCTGAGGATTATCGTCAGAGACCACCGCCCTCGTTGGTGAGGAGATACTCGATTTCTACGTCCTCGGTTTTGCCACATTCCGAGCTTTCCGGGCACTCTTTTAACTCTAAGCTTGTCAGATTGAAGGACAAAGTTAAGGTATCCGAGAGTTTTTGCTTTTGATTTAACTTTTTTTTTGATTTATTATTTTTTATAGTTTTCTAACATTTAAGGTTGTAGGGGCTTTTGCCGTGTTGTGATATTCTAGGCCATTTAAATTCAACACATTACGTCTCTCTAATCCCGTACTCGTGTCTTCTGATTTTTAGTTTTTGGCACTGGATTGCTATGAGCTAAAAATATTTGTTGAAATGCTGTTAGATGGACGTGTGATGCCACAGTTCTGTGTCCAGCTTCTTAGCTACTTTAAAAGTAAAGTTGTTCTTTCTATTAACTTTGTTAGCAGTGCTCGTGAATTTCCTAAACCTGCACTGTCCTTGAATTGCTCCCCAGGAATATGTTTACCATGTTATCCAAGAAGAAATACCATGTCATTGTATTTGAGGAATAAATCACTATCTTATTTTCTGTGCGTAGATAATTTTGTTTTGTGTTTCTCAATTGTGTGAATTTACAGTGTCAAAGTTGCTCCTTGCTATTTGTGAAGTCAGGATTGCTTAATTATTTTGATTGATATGAGACATCATGTGGAGTATTAAAACATCTTGTAACCACAATTTGAAATTTGAACTGATTGAATTATGCCTTTGTGGAATAGCATGCTTGTAATAGCTAGTTGAAGATAGTGAAATAAATTGTAATCTTCTTTTGGACAAGCATAATTCTCTATATTATCATTGGAGTATCTACATTGTCTGATTTTCATATTTGGCCACACATCTGAACAATTTGTTTCCCTGCATTTCTTCCACTTCTTCCTATTTCGTTTCTTTGACTTTATTGCTTAAGAAGTTTTATATATGTAAAAAGATAAGCATATTTATATCGTTATACATGTCTTCCTTTTGCTCTGCAGTTTTTAGCTCTAGATATGTTTATGAGTCTTCTGACATTGCAAAGGGACACTGAAAATCACAGTTCAGAATTTTCCCCTTCTCATGAGATTGATAAGATTTTACCCTATTAATTCCGTTTAAAATGCCTATAATATTCTCCGGAATCAATCAGTTTAAAAAGATACTTTACAAGTCATTGGTGTAGGAGACATAGCAGTGTTTGTGAATTTGGATCAGATGCCTAAGATTAATTTTGAGCTGATACAGGATGGCTTTTCTGTTAAGCTATTGCTGATATGATGGTTGGTGGTGATATCCTGGGTCAGGATTAGTGTGTGGATTCTTGAATATTGGCTTTTGTGGTGTGGGATAGTTACCATCTCATTTAGCATGAGGCATTAACCCGTAATCATTTATGTGTGCTAAACCAATCATTGTTGCTGGACAAATTTAACTTTACAAAGCATCAATCATTTGGGAACTTGAAAAGTCAAAATAATGGTTGCTAGAGAAGATAACAAATTATGGTCTGCGATGAGTCCATTTCAGAGACATGCTAGTCTGCTTGTTTTGAGTTCCTTGACATATCCCATCACCAACCTTGCATTGGAAGCTATTTGGAGAACATGACCAGTATTGTTTCCTGATGAGTTGTTTGATATGGACCCGAGTTTTGAATTATACACTTGACTACATTTGAAAGGTGGCTCTCACAGATTAGAAGAGAAGGAGCATTTTAAGTACATTTTCAACTTTTATTTTATTACAAATAAATGTGTTAGTAGAACTTTACTGACTTTACTTTTCTTGCTTCATATTCAAATATTATGATAATGTACATTTGGAAGTTTTCAAATTCTTACCCAGAGAAAAGCTGCTAGTCCTTAGTTCAATGTTAAACTTTCAAACTGTTTCATGTTTATTATAGGATGCTGAAAATTCAATAAAATCTAGGCCAATCTTCTGGAAATGGAAATTCAAGACTCTCAACTATGTATTGGTTCATTTCCTTAAAGAGAAAATATTGACATTACTTAGCTAAATAACCTCTTGAGCATGCTTTCGTAGAAATGTAAATGTCATAGACACATTCCAATTCAGGTATTTCAGAATTTCCTTATGAAGAATTTTGTCCAACCTTTTAAAGTATGAAGTTTCAGCAACCAACCACCTTTCAATTATATGATAAAGATTGAAAACTAAGGTCCTTGATGTCATAGAGAAGGACTGTGGAGTGACCTGTGATGGTCCGCACAGTCTACAGCCATTTCTTTGCTTAAATTTGCCTCTTATAGGATTTTATTGGAGCTCCCTTCTTGTTGAGCAAAGCACAGGCTGCTTTAATTTTCCCATTCTCACTCATGTTCTATTGAACATTCATACACATAGTATTGTTATAAAGTTGGAAAGGTCCTAAACCACATCATTCACACTCTTTTATATGGTAGATAGAAATTTCAAAATCCAGCCTATTGAAAGGAATGAACTGAGGGAGAAAAAAGTAGAATAAAAGTTCATAACAGGTCCACTCGTGTAAAATTCTGGCAAAGATATTCTTTTATGAAGTTACCATTTATAGAGCATTAGATGGTTCTTTTTGGTTCCAGGTTACCTACAAATGCACCAACCTTGGTAAATCTTTTGACTTCTTGTAATGTGGAAACCACAAAGCAATAATCATATTACATTTAAGTATGCACATGATCAGAGAAAGAGAAACATTGGATGATATGAAAATCAAGAACTGATCGGAACTCTTGTCGTGGAGAATAAAAACATTTCAAACTACTAGCATTTCAATAACTGAACTTGTGAGAAACTAGAGAAAGTTAAACTCTCTTTTGCTTAAGGAAACAACTGTAATTGATAGTGATGCTATCACCTTTTGAAATATTCATTAAGAGTCCTTGCCCTACAGAACAGAATTTAAGATTCTGCAAGCCAATAAGAAATAAATTCTGCTTTGCTTCTTTATGTAAGGATTGCATTTTATCTACTTGTGCTAGATTCTTAATTGTTGAATGTCCTGTTGGGGTTCAGTATAATGGTGAAGGTTTTCAATTGTCTTAGATTTTCCTTTTATCAACATTCCCCCCTCCCCCCGTCCGCCTCGCTTATAATGTCTCTTGCAATATATGTTCTCTTGTTGCATAATTGAGTTAATTATTTGATAATTACTTTCTGGCTCTCTCTGCATTGGGGTATCTAGTTTCTATATACAATGACTATTCTATTTTATGCTGATACGCAATTGCTTATAGTCTCTTCTGTCTTTGTGACTGGCCAGCATGTGAGAGATGATTTTGTGGAGTTGAGACAAGAAGCTCTTGATCTTCAAGAATATTCAAATGCAAAACTGGACCGTTTGACCCGTTACCTAGGTGTACTTGCTGATAAAACCCGGAAGCTAGGTAAATATATGAGGTTCTCTTTTGGAACATTCTTATGTTCCGAATAGATACTATTTCATGATGTCACCTGGTCTGATAATATTTGCTAGGGACTTGTCCAAACATGAGAATTACAACTGTACAATGTGCTCATTGTTCTTATAATCATGGTCTTTGATATCTAACTTATTATTTTGTGTACTTGTCCTCCATCCTAGTAAGAATTATGTTAAACCAATGTTGAATGCTGATTGTTAAGTTTAATTAAATTCCTTTCATGTACACCAAAACAGGCCAAGATTTTCTTTCGTTTCTGGATTCTGTATGATATGACATATATGAGAATTTTGAATCCTTAACTTTTTATTAGATTTATGCCTTGTAAACATTTGCTGCCATAATTACTTTCTTTTTTAGTGCTTAATGTTTTGCGTGGCCTTGAGTTGATGTGTTTTTACTGTGGTTTGACTTTCAGATCAATCTGCCCTTGAAACCGAAGCTAGAATTTCTCCACTATTATGTGAGAAGAAAAAATTATTCAATGACTTGTTGACTGCCAAAGGTAATCACTATGTCAGCAGGTCATGAAGTGTCCTCCTGGAGACATTTGCATGTTATTGACATACATTTGCAAACAACTAAGCACAAAGTTAGGTTGAAGAAGAAAGAAAAACTAGAAACAACAGTTTTTGACTACCGTAAAATTAAAGTATTTACATGGATTTCAGGTAGCATTAAGGTATTTTGTCGTGCAAGACCGCTTTTTGAACATGAAGGTCCATCAGTTATTGAATTTCCTGATGATTACACTGTTCGTGTGAACACCAGTGATGATAATGTTTCAAATCCAAAGAAAGATTTTGAGTTTGATCGTGTTTATGGGCCTCATGTTGGACAAGGTAATATTTCTTGTTTTTGGTTTTGTTCCTGCTCCCCCTTTTTCCTGATTGTTGTATTGTGCTAAAGTCTAATATATTTTTGTTTCTATTTGCAGCTGAACTCTTCAATGATGTTCAGCCATTTGTGCAGTCAGCTTTTGATGGCTATAATGTTTCAGTATTTGCTTTTGGTCAAACAAACTCAGGAAAGACACATACCATGGTCTCTCTCTCTCTCTCTGGCTAAGTTTTGTAGGGTAATTGTACAAGTATCATCTGTGTGTCCAGATTGTTTCATTTGTTAAGCATTGCATAGTTTGATCTTCCATGGTATCTATTGATTAGTGTGTTTTCTGTAGCTATTCATTTAGTTGCCAATAAGCTTCTCTGAATAAAATCACTATTTTCACAGGAAGGATCTAGCCATGATCGTGGTCTGAATGCTCGATGTTTTGAGGAGCTGTTTGATTTATCCAACTCAGATACAACTTCATCATCACGATTTAACTTCTCTGTTTCTGTTTTTGAGCTTTATAATGAACAGGTTTGCAGGTTTACCCTCTATTTTCTCTTGCTTTTGATTTGCATTGGACCCCAACTTTGACAGTAGACTTGTTGTTTTGTAGATAAGGGACTTGCTTTTGGAAACTGGGAATGGTCTTCCAAAAATCCGAATGGGTTCAACAGATTATTTTGTAGAACTTGTTCAAGAACAAGTTGAAAATCCAATTGATTTCTCTCAAGTCCTTAGAAAGGCATTTCAGAAACGAGGAACTGATGTATTAAAGTTTAACATCTCTCATCTGTATGGTCTAGCTTCTTGTTTTATGATGTATTCTGCAGCTTGGCTGCCACTGTTTTATTGTTTAGGTCTTTCTTGTCATGGTGCTGACATTCTTATAGTGTTCTACTTTTTAAGATAAGTAACATTATGCAACAAGATATGATTTTGGTAGTATTTTATTATTGTGCAAATAATTAATTTGCTTTCTAAACTTTTTTCCTTTGAAGTGAATGATTTGTCGGGTGGAAGGGTATGTATCTTTTGGACCCAAGTTCTGTTGTAGAAAGAAATTTGACCTACTTCCCTAAACATATCTACTTGATATGCATGGAACTATTCTGTATTTGATAAATGTGTTATCTATAAAAACTGAATTAAACTAGTGCCTGCACAGTGATTTCTTAAAATAGTTGTCTTTTTCTCCTCAGGATTGTGATGGTACATATATACTACAACAACTTGATCACAGGTGAGAATTCATACAGCAAGCTTTCTCTTGTTGATTTGGCTGGAAGTGAAAGTTCTGGTATGGATGATGATGGTGGAGAGCGGGCAACCGATTTGCTGCATGTCATGAAATCACTCTCAGCGTATGTATTTCTTTTACCAGTAGCTGTCAGTGTTCTGAAGATTCTTTACATCTACACTTGACATCTTCCACTTGCAAAATCTAATTAATCTGAAAGTTCTGTGTCAAACTTTCTGTAATTTGTTGTCCAAAAGTGGTTCTTTGTGTTATTTAATTCAACTCCTTCAGGAAATTTCACAGTGTTATTGATATGAACTCCAGTGTATAGATTACTTCCATGACCTTATATGGTACTCTGACTTCTTAAATTTAACTGGATATATCATTTTCTGAACTTAAGGGAAACTGCAACATGGAACTTTTTGGACTTTTCCAGTATCATATCTTACGGATCTCTCTGTTGCGTCTGCAGTTTGGGAGATGTCTTGGCTTCTTTGACATCGGAAAAGGATACAGTTCCTTACGAGAATTCTGTGCTCACGAAAATACTCGGAGATTCACTAGGTATTATTTCATTTTTTCTACCTGGATGCAGTTGTATGCTTCTTGTTTCTACCACAGCTAATGACTTCTTGGTGGCAGATGGTTTGGTTTAAATTTATCATTTCAAATATGCCCACAGCTTACAGCTTTTGCAAAGTTACATTTGGTTTCGGACTACTTCTATGACAGATTGCATTTCTTAGTTATCAACTTTGCTTGCACTATACTATCAGGTTCATTCTACTGGTCACTGAGGTAGAGGAGGAAGTTGTTGTGACCAATGCCAGTTTTAGATAGCTTATGATAATAAAATGTCCAATGAGCAGCGATTGGGAAAGTGCTCAAGATGTCTTCTTTACAAATTACAACAGAGATATATTCATGGTCAAGTGGGTTTTCCATGTGTCCAAATCCTTTTTGTTTTTCTTTACTTTTAATAATATAAATTAATTTTGAATAAGGCAAGTGAAAGAGTTCTCATGCTTTTGTCTATCAATGTGGTGATGGTGGTTGTTTGTTATCCTCTTAATTCCAACTGTGTGACAACCTTAATCAGACCAGCCCTCTGGTTGGTCAGGTTCCTTTAGCCATCAAATTTTAACCAGTGGTTGGCAGAAAGAGAATTGGGAAGCCTGGGGTGGGGGTCCATTTTGTGCTTGAAGTTATAACTTATTAGTATGGTTAAGATTAGAAGAATAGAAAAAAAAAAAAGGAAAGATAACAAGAATAGGACTGAGTTTCAAGAGGAATTAAACTTGAGCATGTGGGAGACTCTTGCAATTTGCTTGCTCCAGTTCCTTCATATGGAAGGTGGAGAAACTGCAGGGGATTCTTTATATCTGTTCTTTTAGCTACTGATCTAGAAAGAAAACAAATTTGCTTGGCATGACAGGAAACAGAAGCAGGAAAGTTTCTCAATTTTCCCCCTTTAGCCTCAGTCTTTTGCCTCTTTTCCTTAAAGTCATTCCTAGGAGACTGACATTACTTTTAAGTTTTACGATTGTTTTGTAGCTTTGTCAGATTAAGCTTGCATACTTTAATACCTTAGGATATAGATTTCTACCATTATTAAAGTACCAAGTTGATATTTCGTTGCATATTAAGAGCGATGGTGGTCATCAATGATACGTAGAACACTGAGCTGCATTCTAGATAGCTATCTTCTTATGCTTTTTGTAATAGTCATCATATATTATCCTTACATTCTTGTCCTTGTACCCAAATGCTATTCCACTTTTTCTGTATCCTTATCAGATGTTCATGTTAGATCAATTCTGATATCCTTTATATTCCCAATATAGGTGGAAGCTCTAAAACGTTGATGATTGTTAACATCTGCCCAAATGCTATAAACTTGGCTGAGACATTATCATCGCTCAATTTTTCTGCCAGAGCCCGAAATGCTATTCTGAGCCTTGGGAATCGAGATACGATTAAGAAATGGAGAGATATAGTAAGAAATTCTCTGAAAGATCTTTTTCATTTAATACTTTATCTTGAGCTTTGCCAACATTAACCTTAGAGGTTGGAGAGGGAGAAACAGCATTTATTAATTTGGCATTTGCAGTGGACAATTGTTTTACTAATCCTTATGTTCCAAGACAATTTTGAGTTCCTACTCTTTGGATATGGTGGAATATTGAAAAAAAGAAAGAAAGAAAAAAGAAATCGATATGTTAATATTCAATGCCAAGTGGGTCCATAAATCTGTATTTGTATAGAAAGTGATGCGAGAAGCTGACCTATATATCAGAAAAATTGGTTCTGAGCGACAAATATATTTGTGAATCTTCTTGCAAATAGAAAAGTGTGATGAAAATGTTTAGCTTCCTTGTAAATCTATATTTGTATTTCTTATCTTTTGCTGGTTCTTGATCTTTTTGTAGGCAAATGATGCACGGAAGGAGTTGTATGAAAAGGAGACAGAAATCAACAAGTTGAAGCAAGATGTAATTGGACTTCAGCAAGCTTTGAAACATGCAAATGATCAGTGCGTTCTTCTCTTCAATGAAGTCCAGAAGGCATGGAAAGTTTCTTTTACACTGCAATCTGATCTGAAGGTATACTGGTCATAGGCAATGTGCTCCCTGGTTTATCAAAATGCCTGTTTTGTTGGGATTCTTGTAGATTTCCCTAGTAATTGGTTATATGTTCTATGCTTTATCATTCAGTTTACCATTAATGCCTCTTCGAACAATGAATCTAGCATTCAGTTCAAATAGCTATTGGTTGGTGAAACAGATGGAGATCATAAATGAAATTTCTGGACTATATTTAAATTACAATCTCTTTCATATTCCATCATATTTAAAATCATGATTGTTTTTCCCTTAACCTATACTCTGTTTACTTATACGGTTGGTGATGATGAGAAAACTTCGTGAAGCATTCTGTCTGTTGACATTAAAACACTTTATTTGTTTCTATCTGCACATTTTAAATTGGAATCATAATGGTCTGTTTCCCGATGGTTCATTATAATTTTCTTTCTGCATCTTTAAACTGGCTCCAGCCACAGCCATACAATCTTCTGCTAAGATGCTTCACTTTCAAATTTCTTGCAGTCGGACAATGTCATGCTTACTGATAAGCACAGAATGGAGAAAGATCAAAATGTTCAGCTTCAAAATCAAGTTGCTCAGCTATTACAGTTGGAACAAGATCAGAAATTGCAAATTCAACAACGTGACTCTACCATTGAGAGTTTGCAGGTAAACAAATGTTCTTTATACTATTTCTGTCTGCTCTTTGATATTGCTTATTTATGTTGCAACGTGGTTTATATGCTTGTCTCATGATTTTCTGAATATCTTGATTCCAGAAGTATTTGCTTGTACTCTTGACTTGGACAATCTGGTCTAGTTTAATGTTACTATTTGCTTTTGACACACTGCCATTTTGTTGATTAGAAGATAAGCTATCTTTTCTTGTTGCAAATTTTTCTCCAGTAATCTGAAGTGAGTTGTCAGTTTTACATTTGAATTCATGAATAGGTTGCTGCACATGCTAAAGTTCTTTGCAGAATAGACAGATTCTTGTGTAATGATGCTTTTTGATCTTTCCTTTTAACTCTGCATTGTAGGCCAAAATAAAGAACATGGAGTCCCAGTTACATGAAGCACTTGGGTCTCATGATGCTCGGTTAACTAACAGCTCAGAGTCAAAGTCAGTTGAGGAAATGAATTCCGAAGTGACCGGAGACAACATGGATTCAGCAGCAGTTACAAGAAGACTAGAAGAGGAACTTCTGAAGCGGGATGCGCTTATTGAGGTATTTCTATGTTGTTTTCTTTGTGTAAGTTGTTGCTAATAAAAGTAAAATTAGCATTCCAGTTTAATGACCCGTCAAAATTTTCAACTCCATGGGAAGAGTGGAAATTGTTTTGTTTCTGAAATTATATTTTGTCATTCCTGAAAGTTCATAAACTTATAAAAGCTTGAGCAACTAGAGTATGACTTGCCTTTTTAAATTTAACCTTCTACCTTTCATGTTCTGCTCGAATTCTTTTGATGAAGTTGAGCTTGAATGTTTAGTGCCTTTCACTGTACACCTTGAGCCTGCATACTGCTGGGATGCCCTATCATGGGCAGGACAGAAAAGATGAGTGAAGTACATTAATGAATGACTCTGATATTGGACGAAGAGGATATTCATAATTGTGAAGTATAAATAGAATGGATTGGTTGCTTCTCCTTAGATATTTGAACATTAGTTAGGATTTACTTAAAATGGTATCGCTTCTGTCATCACTGATGTTCTGTCTGAGGAATAGTGCCTTTGGATTATTCTGTTTTATTATTGCATTCAATTTAGAACCTAATGTTGTCAGCATTGTCATTGTGAAAATCATACATACGTTGTTTAAATTTGATCTTTTCTGGCAGAGATTACATGAAGAGAACGAAAGGTTATTTGACAGATTGACTGAAAAAGTAAGTTTAGCTGGATCACTGCAGGCATCTGCTGTTTTTCTTATGATTTTTGAGCTTGGTATTCAGTGACCTGCTAGTTCATTTTGCGTTTTTATCAAGTAAAATTTGCTCTGCAGCATCTATTATTTGGGGCTTATAAATTTTTGCAAGGATTGATACTATTGTGTCATGCAATTTGTAAAATCCATTTATAACTAATTATGAAAGATGATCTTATATGTGTAAATCTTGAATGGGACATGTAAAGTTGACTGTTGTACTGGCTTTTGAGGGTTAATCTTTGTATGCTAAAAATCAAAATGAATGGATTTCAATCTCTTCATAAATAGCCATAGTTCATGCTGTCTTTCCATGCTTGATTCTGTTTGCTGATTAAAAATTTGGGTCTGTGGGCTATACTTTCTGATGTTTCTATGTTGACATGCTTATTTCTAGTTTGCCATATTGCTCTAAGAACCACAATTTGATGCCCATCTTTCACAGGTTGCAAGTCCATCCCCCAAAGGTCCAGCTATTGCAGCTAGAGACTTGGGCAGGTGCATTTGTAGACGACTTTTCAAATGAATTGTCTTTATATTATATCATGGTTGTAACCCTTGTTTTTCAAATCTTTCTGCAGGAATGACAATAATGTTAAATCACAAGTAGTGGATGTTGCTTCTCCGTTGACTTCAGATAAGACTGAAACTGCTGTTGCTTTGGTTAAATCTGGTGCAGAAAAGGTCAAGACCACTCCTGCTGGCGAATACCTTACTTCTGCTCTGAATGATTTTGATCCCGAACAGTATGACGGTTTAGCCGCGATTTCAGATGGAGCAAACAAGCTCTTAATGCTGGTAAAATCAGTATTTGGCTTTACTCTAGTTGTGTTTGTAGTAATTTGCAAGTTTGATTCTTCTCCATTCAGATAAGCAAGTGACTGAGATCTTGCAGGTTTTGGCTGCTGTCATTAAAGCTGGTGCTTCTCGGGAACATGAGATACTTGCTGAAATAAGAGATGCTGTTTTTGGTTTCATTCACAAAATGGAGCCAAAGAGGGTAATGGATACCATGCTAGTTTCCCGTGTTAGGATTCTCTATATAAGATCTCTACTGGCTCGGTCCCCAGAGCTGCAATCTATCAAGGTGTGAGAGTGTTTTGACCCTCCTTTGAAAGTTTGAGATTATTTCTTTTCTCTTGTAACGATCCCTTGATCTTCTAGGTTTCTCCAGTTGAGCGCTTTCTTGAGAAGGCAAATAGTGGGCGCAGCAGAAGCTCAAGCCGTGGGAGCAGCCCTGGAAGATCTCCTGTGCGTTATGATTCTGGAAGAAATTCTATCATTGATGAACAGATTCATGGGTTTAAAGTAAACATTAAGCCAGAAAAAAAATCAAAACTATCATCAGTGGTTCTAAAGATACGTGGTATTGATCAGGTAAATGTTATGATTATTTCATTTCATGATTTGTTTTGCTTTTCCCCTCGTTTCTGTTTCCGTAGATCTTTTTCCTTTTTCTGGTAGTCTTGCCTCCTTTAGCAAGTTGTGCTCACTGGTGTTTTTTGAGCCATACAAACACATCTATATACATTTAACTTTCTCCCCACTTGGATAATATACAATTCCTTCTTAACAATTATAGTGAAATCTTCATTTTTAGCCCACATTACAAAATTACATCATTCCTTTCATGTAATGAACTGTAGCATTGTGGAAAGTCTTGCTAATGCCTCGTTTCTTCTGTCCATCATGCAGCTTTTTTTCTGTTTGATTATGACTTATCTTTTCCTGAACATCTGATTCAAGTGCAAGCTATGTACTGAATTGTTTATTGGGGCTTTATGCTAATGGTACAGGATGCATGGAGACAAAATGTTACTGGTGGAAAGCTTAGAGAAATAACTGAGGATGCCAAAAGCTTTGCAGTTGGAAACAGGGCTCTCGCAGCTCTTTTTGTGCATACACCTGCTGGTGAACTGCAGCGTCAAATCCGTAATTGGCTTGCCGAGAACTTTGACTTTCTATCTGTTACAGATGACACGGTTGGGGGAGCAACTGGCCAGCTAGAGCTTCTTTCTACTGCAATAATGGATGGTTGGATGGCAGGACTTGGTGCTGCTCAACCTCCTAGCACGGATGCTCTTGGTCAACTCTTATCTGAGTATGCTAAGCGAGTCTATAACTCTCAACTGCAGCATCTGAAGGTATGTCATCGGGAATTCTAATTCATTCTCGGATTCTACTATTCTCAATGCTTGATGACGATTTTTCCATCTATGAGTTGACCTTTTCTCTTTTACTGCTGCTTATCTTGTGGAAGTTTCTTCTAGATCTCAGTGTCGTAGTTGCATGTACTAGGTTGGTAGTGGCTACTCACCAATAATAGTATATTGTTTAAATCAAATTTACTTTTTATTTAAAGCTTGACAGCTGAAACATCATGTTATATTGCTGCTTTTATGTAATCTAACGGCTACTTTTATCAACATTGTTCCTTTATCAGGACATTGCAGGTACCTTGGCAACTGAAGTAGCTGAGGATTCTGCCCAAGTAGCTAAACTGCGATCTGCTCTGGAGTCTGTTGATCACAAGAGGAGAAAGGTAGCAAACAGATAAAAATCATTCATCTTCTTCACCCAATTTTTCTGCATATTCTTCTATTCTGTCTTCTCTTTCTTTTGTTTTTTGGTTTCACTGCATTGCCAAACTTTTGGAAATATGAATTTCTTCAGAAGTTTAGAGCTTCTGTTCAGTGTTCTGCTACTCTTCTCATTGATATCCTAAATACAGTGTTTGGCGTGGACAGTCATTTGATTGAGGGTGGGTTTTTACACTGCAGATTTAAATCTCTCTGACGGTTACCATTTTTTTTATTGTTTTCTACAACATGATTTATGGAATAGTAAGACTGAATATACACAATCCAATCAGCTCGTTATGTATACAAATTCCTCTTGAGATACATATGAATTCATAAAATAATACAGGCTGCTACTTTTCTTCTGTTGAATTTTTTTTTTGTTTCAAGTGATTTCGATTAATCCATCTTCCATCATTTATTGAATGGATGGACAGTCTTAAGTGTTCTCTGTGATGTCTATGTCATGAAGCAACAGATTTTTAAGAGTAGAGTTTTAACACAGCAGACTTTAGGCATTATGAAAAAATTGGATGTATCACTTTATCCATCAGGTGGATCTTCTCGTTTTATTTTAAAATGGATGCTCAAGTTTTCAGCAATCAATTATAGGAAATATTTCTTAGCAAGCAAAAGCACTGAAGGAATTTGAGGAAATTCTGCTTTTATACTGAGTTGTGTTACAGACTATGCATTGTGCCTTGGCTCTCTAGAGTTCATGTGCACCACCTGCTGGAATGCATTTGCATTAATTTGCCTCTCAAACATAATGCCGATGCGAACTAATGTTTACTTTTATTTGTTTCAATTATCAGATTTTGCAACAAATGAGAAGTGATGTTGCGTTGTTAACTATGGAGGGTGCTGGATCACCCATTAGAAATCCTTCTACTGCAGCTGAGGATGCACGGCTAGCATCTTTGGTTTCCCTTGATGGCATTCTCAAGCAAGCAAAGGTTATCTCACTCATTCACTCACAACTTATTGAGAGCGGGGGAGAGATAATTATCTATTATTTTCTTTAATTTCATCGTACTCTGTATCTTGTAATCAAAGGCAATCTCTCTCTCTCTCTCTCTCTCTCTCTCATGTGCACACACAAACACAGAATTTCAATTTGTTATTTTTTAATATTTCTCCATAATCTGTATGTATCATTTAATTGATGTTCAATGATTTGCTTTGTATCAGAAAAAGATCTAACGCAAGCAATGTATTCCTTGAACAGGATATAATGAGGCAATCTTCTGTGAGCTCTCTAAGAGCGAGCAAGAAAAGGGCCATGATTTCAACTGTAGATGAACTTGCAGATCGGATGCCTTCTTTACTTGAAATTGATCATCCAAGTGCACGAAAGCACATTGCAGAAGCTCGTAAAGCTGCTGAGGTGTGTGATCTGTTTTGTTACTTCTTACAGTTTGCCCTCTACAGTTGTTTTCTTGTGAACTGGCATCATTTTCTGACCAATGAATGAGGCTACAAGTAACATTCTGACACATCACGTGCAATGTTTTCAGAAGACAAGTAAATTGACGGCTTATTGTTGAGGTTGAATATGAGATTTTTTTATCAAATAGTTTGATATGGCATCTCTGTTTGTCCATCTCTCACTGATATGCTAAAGGTCTTCATATTGTCATTTCTGCTCCTTCCCCTGAAAATTCCCTTTTGCTTTATTCTGACTTCAGATTCTCGGTTCTCGTTGTTTGTTAATTTTGCAATGCATGAACCAGTCCCACCTCTTTTGCAATTTTGTTTGGATATGAATGATAAGATGTCCTCAGTAGATTTTCTTGGTTGATTAATTGAATTTGTAGTTAACAAACAGTGATAGGATAAAGTTTCCTTAATTTCTTTCAGATCAGAGGTCTTATGAATCACATAGTCCTTAGTTTTATGGGAAACTTAACTCTATCATACATTGGCTTAAGTTGGAGGTAGGATTTTAGAAGTTTATGTTTGTTGATACACTATCTGTGATTGTTTGACTCAGTCCATCACCGAGGAAGATGACCAGCTTCCAATGAATGCTTCAAAACTTTCAGCAGAAGTAGGGTCTGCTGTTGAAACAGATGTTGCACAGTGGAATGTCCTGCAATTCAACACGGGCTCAACAACCCCTTTCATCATCAAGTGTGGAGCTAACTCTAACTCTGAGTTGGTTATCAAAGCTGATGCACGGGTTCAAGAGCCTAAAGGTGGTGAGATAGTCAGAGTTGTTCCACGACCTACTGTTCTCGAAAATATGACCTTGGAGGAAGTGAAAGATTTGTTCACCCAACTTCCTGAGGCTCTTAGCCTCCTTGCACTTGCCAGGACAGCTGATGGTACCCGAGCTCGGTATTCTAGGTTGTATAGAACTCTGGCCATGAAGGTTCCAGCCTTGAGGGACCTAGTCAATGAACTGGAGAAGGGTGGGGTTCTGAAGGATGTCAAAACTTGAATACGGTCTCTTGAATTGGCAAAAGAATCTTCGGATCATCTTCCATGTGTTCTGAATTGTTGTGTCTACCAGGCATTAGGGTTTTAATATTGGGTTTTGTATTTGTTATGTAACATGTGTTCTAAGGCCATGATGTGCAAGCTTGTGCATTTTGGTGATGTTTGATCATATTAGCAATTTTGTGATGTAAATATGACATCTGGAAATGCAATGTCTCAAAATCCAATTTTGGTTTGTTGCCTTCAATGAGTTTGAGAGATTGCGTGCCCAAGTTGATCTCTTAATCTGACGACTTCTTTTAAGGTTTCCTTTAGTATCTCTTCAGCATGGCCATTAAGTTTTGAGCTTTGCATTCAGCCCCCGATCAGAAGATAGTTCGTGCCTTTATGGTGAGTGTGAAAAAGTGTAAAATGGATGATTTCTTAATGTAATAAAGTTTAAATGTGGATAATTAAAAAAATTAAAATGTAGTTATTAAATCATTCAAATTTGCACGTATACAAATTCAAAATATATTTTAAAAAAATGCGTTTAATGTGAATGAGGTTTAAATGTTGAAATTCTAAAATCTGGGACCCCATTTTTGAAGAGAGAAGGTAGGGCTACTTCTGGCTGGAAAATTCAGTCCCTGTGGCTTCTCATATGAAAGATGATGGTGATAAATTTGGGTTCTACAAAATATTTTCCCCTGCAACTGTTGGATTTACTTCAGAATGATGGTGGCTCGGTGACATATTTGAAATTCGGTCCCAAAATATCCATCCATCCCCTGCACTCCGATTCCAATACGTTGAAGGTTTTAGCAGAAAACATCCAACGTGATACAAAGATTGCCCCCCGCCCCCAAAAAAAAAAGAAATAAAAAATTGAGGTGGCACCCCCCTTGGATGTGTTTTGGGGCAAAAGAATCCACAATCTACATCATCTCTACTGAAACAAATATCTCTCAAGACTATGCCCCATCTCCCAGTGTCCTCTTTGATGTGCTGATGTAGAGCACTGCATTGCAAAGATTCATGTTCCATATGAGCTAATATATCTATTAGTATAACGCATAAAAGTGAAGAACGGTACATAACAACTTACATGAGAAGGTAAAGGTCTAGTTTGCCATTGGGATGAATGCAATGTACCAAAACCTTATTTTGTAATTCTTTCCTTTTACAAGTACATTAGAAATATCAGAAGAAGAAACTAGAAAACAATGACACTATTAAAATACTTTAAATAACATCGGTATAGTTGTTCAAATATGAAAATAACTAAAACAATCGAAAAGTTTACTGTCATATTTTTTTCAACATTGTAAAACATGCATGAATGGTGCCAGTCAGGTAAGAGAGTTAAAAATCAGAAGTATCTGCTGTAAAAATTACCATTATTTCCACCGAATAAAAGCATCCCCGTATTTATTCTTCAGCTGTCCGTTAACATATTCTTCAGTTTGTTCCATTGCAATATTCATATATCCATCCAGACAGGCAAGTATTCCTGCCCAAAAGGATTGATTATGAGTGAAGTAATAAGTATTGAAACCAGTAAAAGATCGAGTTTCATCACTTGCAAAAATCCTGGTACTCTTTGTCTCTATCAGCAAATAGTCTTACTGAATTAATGACTTCCTCTTCTTTAACCATCCTACTAATAGCTATTCACAGATCAAAATGTGGCAGAAAAATAGAACATCAGCGAAGGATGTGGTGCAAAGGATAAGGCACAGAACTTTGTCCTAAAAAGAGAACTCAAGTTATTTGACAAAAGAAAAACAGAGGGAGTTAGAAGAAAAATAACCTAAAAATACATAGACAAAGAGAGTTATTTGACTCAAGTTATTTTAATGACTAGAGAACTGAGATATATTACCCAAAAAATAGTAAAAATAAGAGAAAGACAATTTGATAAGTGTGGCTAATTTACATTAGTCATAACTAGGTAGAAAGGTAATGCAGCATCATTATTATGTAACTCGCAACACATTTATTTTTATCAACCATTTCATCTTGACAGATAGACAACCCAGAGTGATGCTATGAAATTATAAATTGCACTGTTTTACAGAGCATCAAAAGCTCATAGCAATTCATTTTATATCTTTATTAGAAACAATTATTATTATTATTATTTTCTCATTAGATGCATTCCTTGGATGGACGTTTAAAAAATTCTAGCATTTTTCGACAGACAAACTAATTACCAGGAAAAGAAGTCAAAAGTTTTATTTACGTATATGTATTGGCAATATGCATCCCTTTTGTAAGATTTCAGTCGCACTAGCTTTGCTAAAATAGAAGTTCTGAATCCTCTAGCTAATTGTGTAATGTCAAATCCTGCAAAGTTAACAGTTCAAGAATTGAATTTGAGTTGATCTTTGAAAAATTTAATTCAAGTCTCAATGGTGTGACTGAACAATTGCTCAAACTTTCAGTGATAAGACAACTTCTTCCCATAACCAGGAATTGGATTGTATCAATAATGTGATTCTTCCTTCGATATTACAATCACATCCTTTTTGTAGTGAATCTCCCATTACCTTAGTGTCCAACCCAGGACAAACACAAAATTTACCTGGCATAAATGACTTTTCCTCACCTCAAAGGTTTTACAACAAGAGTCTTATAGACCATACTTAGATTCGTAAACATGAAAAAAGGATTGACCACAGGTTTCACTTAATCTTTTGTTAGCTCAATGGCTATTTCCCCTAGGCTGGAATATATTATTTCACACTAAACTAATATCCCGACTAATTTGACAAAAGAAAAAAGATACTTGCTTTACAGCTCCAAAGTCCAAACCCCAACTACAAAGCATAAGTAGTTAACTTGTTCTTCAAAATCAAGCTGGTACCGAGTTTTATTATTATTATTATATTTTTTTAAGATGAAAGAAGGTTTTATCAAGTTCGTATAGAACCCAAAATACATATATTCAATCTTTACAAGCAATTGAGGAAAAAATGCGGTGGCAGAAACAGACAAGATATGAGGTGATTGGGGGTAATAGGTCCAACCTACTAAAACTGACGAATGAAAACAATTACTCCAGAAATTCAATTTGAAATGAGAAAACAAAACAAATAATTTATGAGGAGAGACTAACCACGATAGTCAACACCAGAATTCAATTTGACCACAACAGGTCTTCCCCGAATAGATTTGAGAAAATCAGCGGGGGTCTTGGTAGTCGCTGAGCCTTTTTCCCCCGGTCCACTCATATCTCTTGGTTAGGTCTGCAACTGTTTTCTGAATTATAGAACAAACGAAATTATTGGAAAATAATAATAATAATGAAGT
>JAOXNR010000028.1:18399976-18419140 GCA_028571225.1 Parsonsia alboflavescens
GGGGGGGGGTCAAGGGAGTTTTCAGCTAAGCAGATTATAGAAAAAAGAAGAAGAGATTTGATTTTTTAGCCAAATAAGTTTACAGGAGTAATTTCACTTTTAAAAGTGATCAAAATCTAAATTGATTATCCAAAAGTGACTACCCCACGACTACCCCACACAATTTTCATTTTAATATTCATAAATTTCTTAATTTGAATTTCCTAAAATAAAAAATCTAATAATACAAAAACTTGATCTGTGATGGATTGCTCTTGAATGCTTGCTTTCTCGGAGAGAATTGAAATTTTATATTAGATATCAAAAAATTAATTTTCAAAATGATATAATACAATTTGAAAATTTTAAATACTCTCTCCTTTTGGATTTGAATGTTCTAATTTGATTTGCATGCATTTAAATAAAAAAGTTTGACTTAGTTCTTTAACACATTGTATTGTCAATTTTTCTTAAATAAAATTTTACTAATTTAAGAAATGAGACATTCAATTTCAGACAACCCAAAATGAAGTATAAGCCATATATTTTCGAACGGAGAGGGTACTACATATCATAAGTCACCACATAAACAAAAGCTCTTTCATATTGCTATTGGGGAAGGTGAAGTGGTGCAGCGAGGGGAATCATTTCCCTAATATTTTTCTATTTTTATGTGCAAGGAGTAGTACAACTATTAGATTTCAATTCTCTTTGAAATCATAGTCTACAATTCACCTCCACTATTTCCCTCATCCCCTTCCCTCTCTGCTTTCTCTCTCTTCTTCTTGCCACATATAGCCCACGCAGAAAGAGAGAGAGAAATTCATTCAAAGTTCACACCCCTCAAAGAATCCCCAAGAGGAGAGGAAAAATACTATTTCTTTCTCTCTATAGAGTTAAATGGCAGAACCGGAGGAACCAGAACAACAGCTAAATTATCCTCCCAAGTCAAAGGAGAGCCATGTTCGCCGCATGCGGTGGTTGTGGAGAGGGATAGTTTAATGATGGATCTTGATCTCAATTCTTCTTGAACTTTTGATCGATTCTTCTCTGCTGCAACCACATAAATATTATTTGTTTACTTAATGCTCTGGACTTGAACACTACGCTGAAGATGGGGGGGAAGAAAGGTGAACAATCTGAATTTAGAGATTAATTTCCTTGGGACAATTTTTTTTTTTTTCAATTCACTTGTTTGTCTTTCTAATTTTTTCAACTTGACCCCCAAAAATTTAAGAATCTAACTCGTGTGATTCACCTGTCAACCAACCGGTTTCCATTGATTCATTAGATTGTGCACGATTTTAGGCTAAAATGGTTTTTAGCATTCAATCAGACTGAAAAGGAGATCGATCGACAATCTAACTTGTCGGACCTATCGATCTGATCCGATTTACAAAACATTGGTTATATGGAGTCCTCAAGTATATTTTGACGTACGGGTTAGATAGAATTGGAACTTTTTTTTTTGAAATGAATAAAACCATTTTTTGACTGGATCTCAAAAGGTTTAGCCCACGTAGAGTATGGCTTTGGGTGGGTGGGCCATGAACCAAGCTTTTTATTATTTTTCAGATACATTTTGATAATTTGTTAAAAAAATTAGTTACTTAAATATATGAGTTTTATTTATTTCTTAGAAGTGTTTGTACTTCAAAAATTATAAAGTAATAAATTACAAGTCATTTTCCTTTGTTTCCCTTATTATTGTTGAAATTTACACGTTATGTTACCTAAATATAGGTATTAAGTTGGAATTTGGAGTTTGAAACTTAATTATCAATTTACCTCTCATAATTTAATAACAAAATTTGAACTTCGTTATTTAGTTGTATGTGTTTTATTTAGTTTTTCAAATAGCATTTGTATTCTATTACAAAGTAATAAACTCATGAATACAAAATTAATATGTTAAAAATATAGATAAGTTTAACAACTTTAAAAGAGTTGAATTAAATTTTTATAATGTAAACCGTTTAAGAATCGAATTTAAACTTTTAACTTTTAATCACGTCTAACTTCTATAAAACTTCCGAACTAGTGTAAAGGCTAATTTGCAAGTTTATAAGGAGAAGCAATGATAGAGTAATACTCTTGACTATTTTTTCAGAAGCATTTACCTTATAATTATAATGATATAAAGAAGAAACAAAAAGAGAGAGAAAAATGAAAGGGCAAAATGGGATGAAAATTGAAATAAAGAAAATTTATAGGAGAGAAAAGGTATTACCAAAAACTACAAGGAAGACTTTGCAAGAATTGACTCTATCTATATAAACAAGGCCTTTTTGGCCTTGTGAAAGCACACCACAGCGTTCTTTCCCTCCCATGAACAAAAACCAGGCGGTTTCTCTCTACCCTGAAAATGGAATCCCGGTTTGAATCCACTGGAACAACCCTAACGGGAGACGACATCCGGCCAATCCTTTCCATATGTGAACGTTACCTCCGCAGAGGGGACTATGTTGGTTGCCGTGACATCGCCGTCGAAGCCCAAATCTCTAATCCGAATCATCAGGGTCCTGTCCAAATCCTCGCTATATGCTCCATTCTAGCGGCTTCTTCGTCAGCGGCACGGCCAGATTGGTATTCCATTCTCCAACTTCCTAAATTTGCCGAAGACGAAACCGCCATTAAGAAAAACTTTTGTTTACTTTCAGACCTTTTAAACCCTACGAAAAACCCGTATCCCATGGCGGCAAAAGCTCATGGTTTTGTTGTCAAGGCATGGTCTATCTTGTCGGAACCTAGCATGAAAGCGTTGCTTGACAAAGAGCTTAGGAAGGAAGAGAAGGGTGAAAAACATGGTAAAACATTCTGGACAAGGTGTCCCAAGTGTGGTTACTCCTATGAGTACGAAAAAAAGTACATCAATTGTCTTATGAGGTGTCAGAATGTCCAATGTAGGGGTGCTTTCGAAGCGGAATCGCTGCCGGATTCTGCAGTTCCATCTCCTCCGGTGGTGAATAGGAATGAGTTTGATTCTGCCGGACGTGACAGGGAAAGGGAAGGATGGAGGTGGTGGTCATCCCCATCTCTATCAGCATATTGCCGTGACAAGGCCAATGTAATCGGAGAGGAGGGGCTGAAGAGCGAAAAAGGTGATGGTTCTGTTGCAGACAATGCAAAAAGGGATAAAGACGGGGTAACAGAGGTTGAAGACAGGGAATATTTTGGGGTTGTCAATTGCGAGGAAACGAAACTACACCCTGTTGAAAAGGAGAATAATGGTGGTGGGGAGGTAGGAAAGAAGAAGAAAAAAATGATGGCCAGAACGATAAAGAAAGTAGCGGGGAGAGGGACTAGAGTTAATATGAACGAGATCTTCTTAGAGGTATCTGATGATGAAGCGGATTTGCAAATGGAGCGTGGTAAAGACAGCAAGAATTTTGGTTGTGATGGCATTAGCAAGGAAAAGGGAGTTTCTCATGCTGATGGATTAACCTTTTTTGAAGGAAGGTGATGATTTACGACAAGGAGACAATACTAACAGGGAAAAGATAACATTGAGAGTTTTTGTTTTGGGATGCTTATGTGCTGCTTGCTTATTAGTGTTGAAAAGGAGCTGCAAACTGGATTTTATAACTGGTAGTATACTTTTTCATTAATTACAATGTAGAGAACATTAGGTCAAGAGTAATTTAAAAGTTCCTTTTCATTGACTTGGAATATAACTACATTGTTTAAAGTTTGTCATGTTTCTGATTTCATTCTTGGGAATGTTGCTATTAATATCATTAACTGATTGATAATTCCTGAATACTAAATTGAAAATTTGTGCCTCTTGATATCGTAGTAGTACCTATTTTGGCCTTGTGGGGACCCTTGGTCATTTGGAGGATGAAGCAATGTGGCTTGGTTGTGCACTTGAATGAGAACCAAGCAAGCTAGTCTTTTACTATTTGGTCAGGAATAAAGATGGCATTATATAGATAATAAGAAAATGGCATTCTGTAGATATTTTATTGGTGGGTCACGGTGCTTCTGATGAATTTCTCCTGAAAGGGAGAATATTGTAATAAACTTTAGAAGCAGTTTTTCTGAACTTTTTAAAATTGTGTTGTGCGTGAAATCCTACTTCAGCCATACATTGTCAAGTCTGGGCTCACAAGTTTCATTAAACAGAGTTGAATTTAGAATATTATCTGAACACAAAGACGCTGAAACCCTCTTAAGGCATCCTGTGGTTCCTCTGCTTTGTAGGCCAACTTGTCTCATTCCTTTAATAGAATTTGTCATAGGATACTGAAGAATTCTTGATATGAATCATCAACTTTTTCCTCATGTTCTTTTTTTTAATCTTGGGAGATAATCTCCTCACAAAGTGAAAATGATCAAACAGGTACTAACTTTATAAATGTGAGCTGTGAACTAATGCGTGCTGTATATCTGTTCGGCTTAATTGCTTGATTGATATAAATCAGATCTGTTTCCTTCATTTCTATCCAACCTTTTTAAGACAAACTCTGTTATCTCTCAGATATAATTCTCTTCTGGTCTAGGACTACCTTCTGGAAATATGTTATTGAGGATCTTGAACTGTTCTAATTTCTTTAGAAATCTGAGTGTCCAGTCATTGCATAATTGACTATGCTTATATTAATGGCTGTCTTTTTCTGCAATTCACATTGTATTAGAACAGCTATAGCCTTTTGGTTGGAAGGAACAAAAAACCATTTAAGTTTGTAAACTAGATTTTGTTTGCTCCACTTCTAATGCTGAATCTGACTTCGGGGAGCAGGCAGGGTATTTTCTTGTCTTGGATGGGTGGTTAGCATTGAGCTAGTTCTTAAAAGTTTGCACCATTAGTTCAAGATCCAGTCCAGGAGAAAATATTCTTTTCTCTGATTTATGTCTAGGACAAATTTTGTTTCCTAAGTGTTTGTTGAATCATGTGTTTTGAATTCTTTTCACTATGTTTTTGTGCTTTAGGTTTTCTCAAGATCATTTTTGTGTAAGGATGTACTATGAAATTTACGAGCAAGCTATCCAACCTCTAAGTTGAAGAAGTCTTAAAACGTAGTATACTTTAGTGGTGTTTCAGTTTCTTCTGATTTTCGTGAAGAACACTAAGAATTTGTTCAAGTCTCATTCTTGAATCCTGACATTATACGTGACCGGGGGTGGGGGGGGGGGGTGGTGACAAGCTGAAACAGAAAATCTTATGTGGGCTTGTCGATAGTAAACATTTGCTTATCTTGAAATGTCAGCCCAATTGTAATGTGTATGGTGACAAGGCCTGACCCAACTTACATCTCCATCCATGAATTACGTAATTTATCCAGGCATGATTATGTTTCCGCAACATGTAGCTTATACATGTTTCCAAATGTATATCCAAAATTTGCTTCTGCTCTTGCTGCACTCTTTTTGGTTTTGGACGGGAAACATGTACTGTGTTCCTTTTTTCAGGCTTTGCTTCTACATTGTGCTTACACCTATATCATTTGGTAAAGAACTCGTATTGTATAGTTCTGATATAGAAGATAGGTGAACACATCAGCTGATATTTTACACAACGGTACATCTAATGCATTAGAGAATTGCTAGACATACATATGTAGCATTAGCATGTCAGGAAATGTTGTAACGGATTAATTTGGTAAATTAGTAGCAGGACAATAACTGAACAGTGAGCATTGTCAAGTGGTGGGTTAGAAGATGAGAAGCCAAATATGGTAGACATTAATTCTGAACAAGCTTATTCTAGTTTCATCCCTGCTCAGTTCTTTTCCCGTGCCTGATATTTCTACTTTCGGAAATCAACATCTCTTTCTTATCATGATGTCTGCACTTGGCTTTGGCTTTGATGTTGTGTTGGTGAGTCTTCTATCTTGTGTAGTTCATATGGAATTGATTATGTATGTTGACGATGTGAATACATATGAGAACAGTGAGTAAAGTGAGTTTCGTTACTTATATATATATATATGCATGTGTTGTATATATATATATATACATAAAATAATAGGAAAATTTTAAAAATGTGCCTATGTGCTTTGGTTTGGGTTGGGGCCATATCAGCCCCTATTTTCTACTATCCACGCATTTCATAGTTGTCATGCATGTAATATGTATGCGACTGCCCGAAATTCTACACTTTTTTGTTTTTTTTGGTCTGTTGAGTGCGAAAAATTGACAAACCAAACTAAAGCAAAGCAAACTTTTGGGAAAGAAGTTGGAACTTTGGTGGAAAAATAATTTGTCCTGAGTTAACGAAATTGGGGGACATTCGTTTTGGCCGAGTGCAGAAAAGACCCCCTTGTCCCACAGGCCATAATTTCATTATGCATTGTCGGGAAAGCTCTCTTCTCTCACTTTTTAATCAAAAAGTTTCATTTGGTCAAAACTGCAAATTTCTTGCTGTAAGATGCAACAGCAGAATCACGAAGCCCCCTTTTCACACCCTCCCTCGTCAGATACTTAAAACCCATGTATAAAATAAAATTTACTATTTTAAAATATAACCCATTAATCATAGGACTATTTGAGCTGATCCAGAGAGGATTGGAGTTGCCAGTTGTTTATATATGTGCCTCTCTTTGAAGAGAGAATCATGTGTTTCTCCGGAACTCCTAATTGGAAGTATGCCTTTTTCTTTTAATGTTATTTCCTTGGATGGTTAGAAGAAGAAGTAGTTTTTGGCTTGTCCACTTAAGTTTGGTTCTTTTGACACTGTGTTTCACAGAAAAAAAAAAAAAATTCCACAAACATGATCCAAACAACTTTTCTTCTTAGAAGGCAAAATTTCCACTTCTGTTAATCTGATTGTCTGGGAAATGAACTAATAAGGAGTCAAAAAGAGAAAAGGGGAACCCATCTCTCTCACTCTGTCATGTGTACCACCTACGCTTACACATCGCCATAAGCTATTGTATTCGTGCCGTGAAAGAGAGATGGAGTTAAGTCGACAATGGAATTTATCCTACAATCAGCAAAACAACCATGTAGTTTTATATACATTTCCGTCACTAAATATAAATCATTAATTGTAATTTAAAAAAAATTAAAATAATATATATATTTTTTCTTAAAATGCTAATATTTATATGCTAATCAAACAAACAATAAGATATAGAAGAAAGAAAGTGACAAAGAGTAATATGGAAAAATCACCTTTAAAAAGTTAACTAACAAATCAAAATGACTTATAATTTGTGACAATAAAAATGAGTTAAAATGATTTATATTCAGTGAAGAACTATTTTATTTCAAACAACTCAAAATCGGTTCATATCGAGATGGTTTCCTTTTCTATTAATTTTTTAATCTAGTTAGTACTTTATCCATCCTTACATACAAATCATTTGAACTCTGTTTTTTTACTTTATTATGGATCATGTTTTTCAATATTATCCATATTCTCTTTCTCTTTATAAACAGTTTTTTTCCTCTTTCATTCTTCTTATTATTATTATTATTTTCTAATAGCTACATTTTGAGAAGAAGAAAAAAAAAAAAAAACCTTAATATTGAAAATTGATTACAAACGACTTTTAACTAGATACGGATTGAGTATATTTTAATTATAAAAGTAGACATTTATTAGTTAATGCATACCTTTAAAAGAATAAAGTTGTTTAAATAAATAAATAAATAAATATATATATATAAATATAATTCTGAAGAAAATTTCACTAAGCCTTTTTCCGACCTTTTTATGTTGTTTTTGTTCATCTCTTTTGTTATTCTCGAAGTGCCAAAATCTCTTTGTCTCAAAATTTAGAGGTATGATTCATTTTAAATCTATTCCAAGAATTAATTAAGAATTTTTTTTTACTTAAGGCATTAATATAAATGTTACTTATCTAATGCTTGTTAACATTAATATAGAAGTTCTTCTATTTAAATATTACTATAAAAATAATATTATTTTATGTATATTAAATTTTAATTATATAATTAAAATAATATTTATGCATATTATTTCCATATATTACACCATAAAATGATGCAAATTCTGATATGGACAAACGTCATGAATCTCGTGACTTACATTGAACCAAATAAAAAAAAAAAGGGAATGTTATTATTATGTGGGTCCCACAAGAAGGTATTTGTATCTTTTAGGCAAGTATTATGAAGTAGCTCCATGTAAGGCATAAGGTTCATGGATGAAGTATGAATCAAATTCATATAAGAATTTCTAATAAATAATTATTATTTTGGTCCAATTGTCCCGTGAAAGAAAAATTTTAATATGGATATGAGTATAGGTCACCCACATGTAGATCTTGTAACCCTAACTAAACTACCTTATAAAAATAAACAAAAACGTATACGTACTTTTCAATGAAACTCACAAATAATAACACTTTTAATATTTGATTTTTGATTTTTTCATATACTTGATATGAACAACAAGACATATGCATGGGTATAAGAATCTTGACATATTTGATATGGGCTTGGATCTATGAGAATCTTATTGAAAGGCAAAAACAACATATCGCAAATATAGAAATTTTTTATATGAATTTGATTCATGGATATCTTGAGCTCTCATTTCATTCTCCTTAAACCATTTAAACCTGCAAAACTCTCTTTTTTATTTTATTTTATTCACCTAATAAGAAAAACTGTTACTTTTCTATTCTTAAAAAAAAAAAAAAAAAGGGGTAAATTCAAAATTCAAAATTTCGGACATCCACGTTTCAATATTCCTTTTCCTGGTCTTCGTGTGAGTATTTGCCATATCAAATAAATTAGTACGTAGTAAAAAAAAAAAATGATTACTTGTTTCAACGGATAACAATAATGCGTTTGCCGATGGAGCCAGCCCCCCACTTTTTGTGCTTCACACATGACTTTCGGTAATTATGGGTGGTGCCACATGACGACAAACCAGGTTCCCCCAGGATTTGTTTTCTTCCTCGTTTATCTTGGTTGGCTTCAATCTCAGCCCCTCGAGATTGGATTGTCTTATATTGTCCGAACCAATTAATGATTTTTTTTGAATCTGCAATAGCTCATTATAGATACGCATAACACTTGATCTATAAAAATATTGTTGAAATTTGAACTCGAAACATATGCTCTTCATTCTGCCCATTAATGTCATCAAAGGAACTATCTATACTTTTAAAATTCTTGATATTCAATATCTTCACACTTTTAAACTTTTTAATTCATATCATGTCACGGTATAAAACTTTTGCTCCTCCTCCTAATATATATTCTTACGAAGTTCTATTCTTTCCCGGGCATATTTACGTTTTACCCGCTTGGGTTATTTTGTAAGTTAGTGATCTGTGGGAAACTGATTTCATCTTATTTGTGTAATGTTTTTATGTTAATAAAATAGATTAATTAGAAAAAACAACACAATCATTAAAACCATTGGACATTCAAATTAAATCATCAAGAGAACCATAATTAGAGCAGGGTTTTGTGAATTTGGCCACTGAATGTGCAAGAACGTAGTTTTATGAGAACATATATAGTAAAATAAAACTCTCATATATTCTCTCTGCACTGCACATATACAAAGGTAAACCGAGTCCATCACATGGAATGCATAAAGCCTAAATGCTTTCAAGAAGTCACATTACAAGTACAACAGCTTTCACTTTTGGTCTCAGGTTTAAACCCTACGCCAAATCTCATCAACACGTACTACACAATCTATTCTAACGCTCAAGATTAATTAATATCTGATGCCTTTTCTATTTTTCTCGTAATCATATATAATACTCCCTCGGAATTGAATTAACTATTTTTCTACAAAAGATACATTTAAAAATATTACATCCAATTTTTTAGATAGAGAAAAAATAAGGGAAATATTTAAAACGATCTGGAGGTCAAGAAAAGTAACGATAAACGACTAATAAAAATTAAGGATATGGAGATTATATAAAATTATATATGCATGTTTTTCTTTTTGAAAGTTGAATTTGAAATGCTCAATATAAGGACGACTGAGGGTTTCCATACATACCGTAGTTACATGCTCACGTAATACTAAAAAGTCGAATGGGGAAAGCTCAAATTCAATGAAACAGATGATCATGCGGTTGAGCCCGAATCAGTTAGGTTTGGGTTTGATTTGTTTATGTTTCTTTAGGTTCAAGCTTGATCACGCTTTAAAATTCAAATTTTAGCTCGACTTGTTAAATATTTAGAAGGCTTGGACTCGCGCTCAAGTTTATGCTCGTTTAAGTATAGTCAAAAAACGCTCAACTCGAATCCAAATTTGGATTCGTTTAATCTCGTTTCTGTATATTAATTTATTTTTCTTAAAACTTTAAGAAATAATATTATTTATTATATATAGTAGATGAATAAATAAAAATATATTATATGAAATAAATAAATAAAATTAGATATTAAATAAATAAGTTATATTTTATGTAATATTATAAATAAAATATTATTTATATCAAAAGACCTATGAGCTTCACTCAACTTATTTAATAAGTAAGTTGAATCTAAACTCGATTTAAACGAGTCGAATTTAATCTTTTATTGAACCAAACTCAAATCGATTGTATCGTCTTATTTATATCCTTAATCATAATCATGTGTATAGAGATGTGAGAGAGTGGCGATTAATTAATTAAATTTATATTACAGGGTCAAAGTAAGAGCAGTAGTGTGAATTTTTGTAGTTTGATGATGTGTGGGAGTGGGAACAAATGGACAAACAAGGGTAGCTTTTCTTTCTTGGGACCCCAAAACAAAACCCGGAACACAAGAGAAGAGAAGAAAGAAAGGGGGGAATTCTTCTGCTGTTGCTCAGCCTCTGATGATACTGCCAAATGCCCGTAATCAACTGCGCCGGAAAATGATTGCGCTTTTGAACTTCTCCACTAAAATTCACTGCCAAAAAGCACACATTATTCTTCTGCATTTCTCACCCCTTTGTCCTGCTTTTGAGTTGCCTTCCTCCCCCCATTTCTACTACCCTACCTTGCTCATATATATAATATTAAGGGTATAACTTGTCAAAGTCAGTTATATATACTATATAGTGTACCATCGGCAGCTCACTGTATAAGCTTTTAATTATCGCTCACTGCAGGAGAGGAAAAATATATTCGTCTGCTTCTCTTTATTTATTCTGTACGTAGATATTTTGGTATAGTATTTAATCGAAATAATAATTATTTTCCTCCTTGAATTTATTGCATAACCGGAGGAAAGCCCTTAAATATAATGGAGGCATTGAAAGTTTATGCATCCATCTTCCTTTTTTCTTTTTTTTCCCTCTCTCATTTTAGGTTGATTTATTTATGAAAATATGTACTTTCAAATTATGTTTTCCGTTAAGACCTCTAATTTTTGTTTTTTTTTTTTTAAAAAAAAGAAGCTCAGGATGAAAAAGAAAGAAGCTAATTTTAGAAATTTAAAAAAAATAAATTTTTTTAAAAATGCTTAAGTTCTAAACTTGATTTTTTTGCTTATTTTCCTGATTTCTTTTCCTTTCATTTTTACCTCTATTCCTTTTTCGTCTTTTTTATTCTTTCTCCTCTTCTTAAAAGGATTGTTTTTTTTAAAAAAATTTATATAAAAAGTAATGCTAAAAAAATTATTAGTTTCTTTTTGTTTTGGTGAAAGAAACAAAATAATGATGATGTATTATTATTTTCTTGTTTAAAAGTCAAAGAATAGTATATTAGGGAAATTTTTTATGGTTACTGCTATCAATAGCTTATAATGAGTTAAATGATGGTAGTAATATTGATCTTTCCCTTTTTAGTTCTTTTGTGATTTTACAAATATGATAGGTTTCCTCAAATAGTAAATCTCTCTAGGGTAAAATAGCCATGTAGAATAGGTATATTATTCTGAATTCACATTTTGACCATCAAAATGGAGCCTAGTACATACCCAATGATATCCATCGAACTTAATTATAAGATCTCAAATTTGGGTTTCTCTTCTTTGTTTTGGAAAATTCTGCTGTGGATTCGTACCGTTGAACTCACATTAAGTTATAACACAAATTTTTTTATAAGTATTTGTCTCATGTATTATAAAAAAAAAAGAGTATCCTTAACTTAATATGGATCACAAGATCCATATGAATTTTCCCTTTCTTTTGTATATACTTAGGTATATTAGAACACAAAAGTTTAAAAAGTCACTCAAAAAAAAAAAAAAAAAAAAAACAAAACAAAACAAAAAATTAAGCCCTCCTTTATTAAGATCTATATTTGAAATGTTTATTTATAAATAATTTTTAAATTTAAGAGAAATTAATACTGATCATTACTTTAAATTATAACTGCTGGATTAATCAAGAGAACTTTATATAAATATATATGCTCTGTTATTATATTCATTCATACATATGCCTATAGCTTTTGGGGCCTTTTCGTCTCAGTTCTATAAAGCTCAAAGTCCCAACATGTTTTCAAAGTAGTGCTTTCCTTCACCTCCAAAAACAGCAATTCCCTGCTTCTCGTAATCACAACAGGACTAGAAATTTTCTTTCATCTCTCAATATTGGTTCATCACAGAAGATCAATGAGAAGTATCCAACTCTCCTAAAAACATCTCTGCAGATTCACAAAAATCTTCAGCAAATTAAACAGGTTTCATTCTGTCCAAATATATAATCCCAGTAATCTTCTGCACAGCACACTGCAGCTGGGATTTCTTTATTCAAGTTTTAATTTCTTGAACATCTGAGCACACTGCGACATTCATAATTTCTTGTGTTGTGTGGATTTTTTGCTGTCGGTTTCTTTGACTCTTTAATTTGTTCTTCTTCTCATTTTTATGGTTCAGATACTGGGAATTAAGGGCAAAATGCAGTCTTTGGCAAGTATGTACGAAGTAGGGACTTCATGTCCAGATTCAAATTACAACTTTCTTCAGCAAGTTTTGAGTTCCGTCGATCATGCCATGTTCAACAACAACAACAACAACTACAACAATAATAATAATATCCCTGATACGACAAACGTCACTACTACCCTTTCCATGGCCGAGGCAAAAGCAGCTGCTGCTAACAAGAGCCATAGCGAAGCCGAAAGAAGAAGAAGAAAGCGAATCAATGGCCATCTCGCCACTCTCCGCAGTCTCCTTCCAAACACTATCAAAGTAATACATACTTAAAAGTTTTTAATTTCATATCATAAAATTTTTTTTTTCAAAAAAACATTCTTTAATTTTTTTTGCATGGATTTTGTTTACATTATCTTTTGCATGATATTCTTCATATATGGGTTCAGTCAGACAAGGCTTCGCTGTTAGCCGAGGTGGTCCGTTGCATAAGAGAGCTAAAGAAATCAACAGCAGAGTTAGTTGCAAAAGGAGATGATTTCACCGATATATTCCCAAGCGAAGCTGATGAATTAAAGTTGTGCTACGCCGAAGTAGGATCAGGAGGCACCATAAAGGCAACAATCTGCTGCGAGGACCGGCCGGAGATAATGATGGAAATGACAAGGGCATTGAATTCAGTACAAGCGAAAGTTGTAAAAGCTGAAATGGCCACGGTCGGAGGAAGGACAAAAACTGTTGTGTGGGTGGAATTCGCAGTTTCATCTGCAGGTAGTGGTGGTGGAGAAGAAGGATTGACAACACTGAGGAGAGCACTGAAGGCGGTTGTAGACAAGTCCATTCTGTTGCCTGCTGGCCCTGTCGTCGGCCAGACTCTGCCGGGGAACAAGAGGCCTCGTCTTTATCATTGCTGAACTTTTGACGTTTTTATGGTCCGTTGAATTTTTCTCCCCCAGTGGGGGGAAAGGGGAAGCAGAATTAAAAAAGGGGGACCAATTTATGATGATCCTTAATTGTGAAATGAGATGGTTAATTAGGGTAAATAAATAGGGCCGGGCCAGTCTTCATCTATTAATTATATATGCTCCTATTGTGTATTAAATGTTCCTTAATTTATTTCCCTAGCTTTATAGTTTAATTATATAATGAAAACTTTGGCGTTTAATTAGTTTGATGCTTATATTTTACTCCCATATTTTTTTTATTATTAATATTGTGATTTATAGCAAATTAGTTTGAATTTAAAGGAAAATTAATTAGTATTAAAGTGTTTAAAGAACGTGCATGTTATTGATTAGGTTAATTATAGCATGCATTTTTAGAAAGATAGGTATTTAACGATAAAGTTTATTGGGGACTGAAAAGGAATTGAGGAGGAAATTTTGAATCGTGTAGGTTAAAAAGTTGTTTTGGATATTATAGGAGCAATGATGGAGATCTGCACCGTCCTTCCTTTAGAAAAGAATGTAGATTAAGATCGTGATGAGGAAGAACCAAAGAATCTATTATATATGTGATCTATTACAGCTTTTCTTTTGCACAAGTCATGAGAGCATTTTTGTGACATCACCTTTCATTTATAATATATGAGAAATAAAATACCGACTATATTTTGGGAAAGGAATTTTAGCTTATTTGGTTCCGTAAGTTTGAGTTAAAATACAATTCGGTCTCAAATATTTTCTTTTTAAAATCATAACGATCCTTCAAGTTTTTACGAGTAATTAGAATTGTCTAAATTATTAATTTCACGGCACTCACATGATGGAATCGATCACGTAATCAACACAGGTTAATTTTTAAAAAGCATTTCGATCTTTTCAATCCAACAGTTTTCTTAGTAATTTTTTTTTTTATTTTAAAAATGCTCCACTCTTATTCTTATTCTTTGAGCCAAAATTACACTGAAACCTTTAGACTCATTGGGATTGACGCTCCTCAACTGGACAACACCGATACCCTCCAGCAAGTAGGATGGAAACTAGACCAGTTTTCTAAAGCAATTGGTGCAAAGTTTGAGTTCCGTGGATTTGTGGCTAATTCTTTAGCCGATATTGATGCTTCAATTTTGGACGTAGGGCCTAGTGATGTTGAAGCAGCTACTGTAAATTCGGTTTTCGAGCTTCACAAATTGCTGTTGAGACCTAGGGCAATTGATAAGGTCCTGAATTCAATCAAAGCTATGAAGCCAAAAATTGTGACCATCGTGGAGCAAGAAGCGAATCACAATGGTAGCGTTTTCCTTGAAAGGTTTAATGAAGTTTTGCATTATTATTTCACGATGTTTGACTCATTAGAGAGCTCCGGGCTCATTCAGCCCAACAGCTAGGACTTGGTGATGTTCGAAGTCTACTTGGGGTGGCAGATTTGCAACGTGGTGGCTTGTGAAGGGTCGGACAGAATTGAGCGTCACGAGACCTTGACTCAGTGGCGGGGGAGGATGAGCTCGTCCGTATTCGATCCGTTCATCTTGGATAAAAAAAGTTTAAGCAGGCCAATATGACATTGGCAATTTTTGTCAATGGAGAAAGGTATAGGGTGGAGAAGAACGATGGATGTCTGAAGTTGGGTTGGCATACCCGGCCGCTCATTGAAACCTTCGCATGGGAGCGATACCGAGCCTTAGAGAGTAAGATGATGATTTGACTTTGAGTCAATTCAAAATAGAGACTTGAAAGGATTGAAATGTCCTTTAAAAATTAACCTTCGCATGTGTCTGTCATGTAATCAACTCCTCCCTATGAGTAGTCAGAAGCTGATGGTTTAGACCATTCTGGTTACTCGTGAAAACTTAAGGGACTATCATAGCTTCAAAAAAGCATCTGAGACCGAATTGTATTTTGATCTAAACTTGTAAGGACCAAATAGGTTTAAACCCCCTTTTTTACCTACTTTTTATATTCATTTCGATTTGGATCGAATCTAAAGATTAGATTCATATATTTTATAATTTTTGGTTCTTTTATGAGTGAAATTAAGTCGACAGAAGAAGTATTTGAATCCACGACCAACATTGTATTGATTTTCACCTTCCAACCATTGACATGTATTGTTGGTGTCTAAATTACAGCCTAGTTCTTCCAATTCATTGATATTATACATCGATCAGTCAAACCAGACCTGAGATGGTAAACTAACTATAGAAATAAAATCTAACACAACTAAATTTCAACCAACTCTTGAACCTTTCAAGCACATCCAGCCTTATAAATAGCCATTAGCATTTGAACCCATCCAAACTCCAACTTCAACTATTCTAAGCATTTTCAAGCTACAAATAAACAATCTATAGCCATCCAATGGCAATTTTGGCTTTGAACCATTTTAATTCCCTCATTCTCTCTTTCGTGGCAACAATATTAGTGTTATTTTCAAGCTTCCAAATGAGCTTTGCAGTTCGCCACCTATTGCAAACTTCTGGAATACCTCCATTGCCAACAATGCCTAAACCCACAGTGCCACCGTTTCCGGCAATCCCGAACGTGCCTACAGCTGCATTGCCTCCCTGACCGGTAGCTCCGCCACTCCCGAAGCCTACCTTGCCGAGCGCTCCGCCTCTCCCGGCTTTGCCTAGCTTGCCAACTGCTCCGAAGGTGACTCTTCCTCCATTACCATCTAATCCATTTCCAGCTGTTCCCAAGATTCCAACCCTAGCTCCACCTCGATCAAACTAGTTCTCTTCAGCTTCCACAATATTAATTATGTTAGATCCCCTGTTATAAGTTTCATATCTTGGGTATTGCATATGTAGACAATTTGATGTACGGAATTGAATTAATTTGTATGTTTTTTCAGTGTATTTGTGATCACTTTGTTATTTTAGTGATCTGCTTGTAATGTTTCATTTTGTTTACTGTATATTGAATTTAATTTTCTTCCAAATACTCATTCCATCCCTAATTGGACATGTCATTTTTGATTGAATGTCTTATTTTCTAAATTAATAAAATTTTTATTAAAGAATTGTCATTGTAATGTTAAAATAAACTAAGTCAAAATTTTTTTTAAATGTGTTTAAATTAAAATGAGACATTTAATTCGACAGAAAGTAATAAAGTTTCATATTATATTGTTTTCCAAATGTCTTGGTTTCTTGACATTAATCTTCAATATTTTGGAGTTATGTATAGCTTGGTTTGAAATTTTGGTTCCTTAGATTTATTTTGCTGACTTGACGATTAATGGATCTTGGTCCAAAAACAGAACTTGGACCGAGCGGATGCAGTACGACAATTGTATCCAAAGACCAATTAAAAATATTAAAGCTACTAGAAGATATGGTTTCTATGTAAAGTGCATTTTTTTTCCCTCACATATTTCAACCTTTTAAAACCCTTGAAAATTTAATATATTTCTCTATCTAACTACGAAATTTCACCCATTACAAAAAGAAATAGATGTGTAGAATTGGGCTGAATATTCACGAATCTTCTCCTTTGAAAAAAAAAAAAAAAGGAGAAAGAGAAAGAGAGAGAGAAACAAGAGTTGTACAAGCTATGTAAACATTAGGTATATATGTCAATTGTTATTAGTTTTTAAAGGTATTTTATTGATTTTTTATTATATTTTTCATGTCATTTTCTTCTTTAGTCAATATTATTTGTTTGATTAAAATCATAAATCGGAACATTTTCGGAAAAAAAAAAACACTTCCTCCATCACTAAATATAAGTCACTAGTTATTATTTTACAAAAATTAAGGTAACTTTTTTTCTTCCTAAAATATGTCCTCTAATCTTCCATTCAAAATTTTGAACACCCTTTAACTATATATCATTAGAGGGGTAATACCGATAAAATATCTTCAAATACTTAATTAAGTAATAACAATGACTTATAATTAATGATATAAAAAATTAGTTAGAATGACTTATATTTAGTGATGGAGGGAGTATATCTTAATTTTAACAAAATAATTGTCAATAACTTATAAGTAGTGACGAAAAGAGAGTATTATTTAGACACTGTCCAAATAATTTAAACTTGAACTTTAAATCTCCTTCTTAATATCAAATTAAGTGAATCTCCTAAGTGAAGAAGAAGAAGATGTCATGCGATGGCCTAAAGAAAATGGTCACATCGATCTTTTATTACACACATGATTTTAAGGTCAACTGAACTCGTCACAAAGGAACCCAAATTGAATTATCATCTGCAATATACAAATGAATTTGTCATATCAATTATTAGTGCGTATAATATTATTCAAAGTATTCATATTGAAACCTTGACTTTCCGGCAAATTAAATTTGAATATTGATAGCATCGTGATGGTAGTTTATCAAACCAAATTATTTTTGGCAACTTTGCCTGTTAATTCTTCATCACAAAGCCATGATTTGATGACATTTTCTTTAATAATTTTGCTCCACGAATTTGGTTGCATGTGTGTTGGGGCAACATGTGTGTCCATGAAATATTCTCAATTTATTGTGTTTATTAATTATAAGTTAGGAAATATATGGTTGTATGAATTTGCTTCAATCTAATTAAAGTATTAATGTTGAGAAGATGAACTATTTACAAGACATTTTCTCATGACAGTGGAATCTTCATTCCACAGCACATTATAAACTGTAAGATTTATTAGGGATAGCATCATCTCAAACTGAAGCTAGCTGAATCACAAACACCACTAGTTCATATTTCAAGCATGAATTTCTTGATTATCAGTTAATACATCAATGGCTGCTGCATAGTATTCATCAAGATTTTGCTTTGCCCTGATCAGCTTGTTTGGCACTCTCACTTTCGGGCATTCATGTAAGCCAAGCAGCTCGATCGCTACCTCTTGCGAACTTCTCAGCCAACAATTCCAACTATGCCCTCAGTACTGCCTCAGCCTACTTTGCCTACAATACCAAACATGCCCAAGGCCACACTCCCACCATTGCCTAGCTACCACTCCGTTACAAATCTATCTTCGAAACCTAGTTTGCCACCATTGCTGAGCAATCAGATTCCAAGCTTGCCTACTTTGCCGGCGGCTCGTAAGGTGACACTACCTCCTTTGCTAGCAATTCCTTCAGTTCCCGCGGGAATAATGCCTTCCCTCTCATCGCCATCACCCTCTAATTAGAGCTCTCTTTCTATTATACGTTCTTGATTTACATTGTTCTGTTGTAGATTGTGCCTTATAGTTTTCATTTTTATTTAATTTGCTTCTTATTATAATATACGTGTGCTTGGAGTTGTGCATTATTGTAATCACTACACTTTATTTGTAAAGAAGTGTCACTCATGTACGTACTTCAAGGTTGTAATTCTTCGTGTTTTCTTGAATTTCATCTGATTACTTAATTTAATTGTTGAATTTTGAAAAACTTCTTTTTAATGAGTATGCATAAATTAAACCCTTTTGGTCGATGCCATATATTGTTGGATTTATTCCAATTAATCCCGTTTGGTGGGCTAGATTAATTAATCATTAAAGACCAGTTAATTAAGTGAGAT